>JASVEL010005167.1:0-87325 GCA_032618575.1 Nicotiana noctiflora | reverse complement strand
GAATGATTATATTAAATAACTTGCGAGTTGACACCCTGAACACTAAATGCTTTTAGAGAACACTGGTATGATTGAGCAATATAATAATGCATTCGTCATTTTAAATCATGAATTCGCTAGCTCCCCGATGCCAGCGTGTTTATTTGAGAAGTAATACAACCTGGATCCAAATATGCAGCTTTGAGTTTGTTGTGGTCACTGGCTAGACTGGCCACAAACGGGACTGAGCCCTTGGAAGTATAATAGTAATGTTTAATTAAAACTTAAAGAATGTTTGGGCTTTTAATACATTTTGGACAGTTGGAAGTTATTCATTGCTTCATAATAATATGAACAATTAATCTAAATATCTGTCCACCTAACCGTTTATTTTAAATATAATTAATGAATCTATAATATGTGTAATCTATGTATAAGTTATGTGTATAATCTATATATAATATGCATATACCGCTAGAAAAAATAAATAATAAATCGGGCCGGCTATTTGTGTAAATATCCCTAATAATATCCCTATATTTTGATATCTAGTATTCACTAGTTCATAATCTGAATTTGTATAACGTAGGACCTATAATAGGGGAACGCGTTTCCTATTAAAAAGTTCTTTCATTCCTAGGGCTCAAATCAGTTACAAATATTTCTGGTTAATTGTGAAGGATTTCAAACATCACATCACATATTGCAATGATAATTATATTCTTATATGTTTGTGTAAAAAGTTTGGAACGTGGAAAATTTAACAAGTTCATGCAAATTATTGAACCATAGATAAAAGATCGAAAAATATCACCTTAAACTCATGGCCGAAATTATTTATTCGATAGCCGTAAAAGTCTATAAAAAATTTTGTTCGAACCCTAGAGGGTTGAAAGCGAATTCGATCGAACCCGATAGCTTTGGTTCGAACCCTACATTCGTCTAAAAAGTTTCATTGAACTTGTTTAAATTATTAATTTAGAACACAGTAACTTAAGTCGACTAAAATTTTCTACGCATAAACTTAAAATTTTGGCTCCGCTTTTGAACATATAGGAATCTATATATATACAAAATATATACAAATATACTATAGTTTTTGGCAATTATTTTGAGAGGGGCTATACAATATCATCCAAAAAAATGTTCACAATTGCCTTGATGTGTATGAATGATATCCTCCTGTTATATAAAGTAGACAACATCGTCCGAGATTAAATTTATTTAACCTATATACTATATTTTTCAGATATTATTTTGCGAGCGGTTATAGAATATCATTCAAAAGAAAATTTATTTTGCCGGGATGTGTTTGGATGATATCACCCTGTTACAAAAAATAGACATCATTGTACAAGAATAAATTCATTTAACATATATTCTATTGTTGAACTCGTTTGTTTCCGCTATGGTGATATTCGCCATTGACAGATGAGCTGATAGAGAGAAGAAAAGAAGAATATTCTAGAAAAGGGTAAATAATTTCTATATATCTCAAACATATCAACTTACAGACTATACATAAAATATCTAACTATTAGGTTAAAGTACAAAACTGTCCCTAACTAACTTGGACTACAAAATATAAATACAAATACAATATAAGTCTCAATACTCCCCCCCCCCCCCCAAGTTGGACATGAGGAGCTCATATCCAACTTTCCAAGAATGGCAGAATGTTTAATCCCTGCAAGAGCCTTGGTTAAGATGTCAACTAATTGTGTATCTACAGCATAATAAGACCATCTTGAATCTTGTCCCTCACGAAGTGACAGTCTACCTCTATGTGTTTAGTCCTTTCATGGAAGACTATCTAGCAATGCGAACAGCTGCCATACTGTCGCAAAACATAGGAATATGGTCATGGCAAATCACTGCCATTTCTTCCATCAACCTATTTACCCACACTAATTCTCCTACCACTTTCCTTATTGACATGTACTCTGCTTCAACAGAGGAAAGTTATAATGTACTCTGTTCTTAGACATCCATCTAATGAGGCTATCAAGTAAGATAATATAGCCACTAACCGACTTCCTTGAATCAGGACAAGAGGCCCAGTCTGAATCACAATAAGCCCTTAACATATAATTGAGATCCTTGGATATGAAAATTTCCAAAGTTTGGTCTTGTTTCAGGTACCTTAGGACATGCAGAGAAGCCTTCAGATGCCCCTTTGAGGCTTGCATAAACTGGCTTTGGTGTTGGACACTGTATGTTATGTCCAATTTTGTGTTGGTGAGGAAATTGAGCTTTCCAACCAACTTTCTGTAGTACATTAGATCTGAGAGTAAGGCTCCTTCTCCAGCCTTCAACTTTACTATAGAATCAAGAAGAGATGACATAGTAGTGTATCCCAAGCAGTCATATTCCTTCAACAAATCATTGGCAAATTTTCTGTAAGTCATCAGAGCTCCATTATCTTGATACAAAATTTCCATACATAAAAAGTAATGTGATGTCCCTAAGTCTTTGATCCTTAATTAGTTGTACAGGAATGGCTTCCCAGTTAGAATCACATCATCTACATAGATTGCTAAAAACACCAATGAAGATCATCCCTTCTTGTAGAAGAGTGAATAGTCACTAGTTGAGTGCTAAAACCTTTTGAGCATAAAAATTCTGTCAATTTATCATATCATTATGTGCTAGCCCGTTTGAGCCCATATAAAGATTTTTGAGCCTGCATACCAATTTATTATCATCTACTATCAACGAGCTGGAATCTCCATGTATACTTCTTCACCAAGTCTCCATAGAGGAGAGCATTATTTACATCTAGTTGGTGAGGACTCCACCCTTTTTTTACTGCAATAGCGATCAATGTCCTAAATGTGGTCATCTTCACCACTAAGGAGAATGTCTCGGTGTAGTCAATCCCTGCTTCTTGGGCGTAGCCTTTCACCACAAGCCCGACTATGAATCTCTTTATGCTTCCATCAGCCTTGTGCTTGATCTTGTATATCCACTATTAACCTATAATCGTTTTCCTGCAGGTACATACACTAGATCCAAAGTATGGTTAGCGTGTAATGCCTTAAATTCCCGTGTCATAGCTGCCTGCCATGCATGATTCACAGTTGCCTCTTCATAAGAGTTTGACTCATAGTCATGTGAAATGTTCCTTAATTACTGTTGAATTTCATGATTAAAAGTATTGAATACAACATGATGTTTGTTGCCAAATAATGTGGTGAGTGAAGTTTGGTTGGTTTGAGAGGTGCTAGGTTGCAAATCTGATTGTGTATCAAATGATCTATAGAGTGAAGATTGATTGATTTGGAAAGTGCTAGGCTGCAAATTTGGTATGGACTAAATATATTCCTTAAGATGTGAGGGAGTTGTATAAGTTCTGCAGGATCTTATAAAATGTGGAAGATCTAATTGGTTAGTGAGGTTGAAAACATCATTCTGTTGTTGTATATGCCTTTAAGGCGAGGTAGTATCTTGATTTGTAGTGATTGGGTTTTCAGGAGTTAAAATGGTAAGGATAGGTGAACTGTTAGGTGACTCAGTGCTGACAAATCAAAAGGGCGTGCATTCCTATTAGATAAATGACTATTTTTAAAAGTACAATAATCAGGGTCAACACATATAGGAGTGGAATTTGGAAATGATCTAGGAAAGCTACAAGGACTTGACTCAGAATTAGTGGCAAAGGAAAATATATTTTCATAAAATTGGATATCCCTAGAAATATAAATATGTATGATTCTAGGACATTGTATCCTTTTATCCCAAAGGGATATCCTATGAGCACACGAGGTATGGATCTTGATTCAAGCTTATCCTTATGACTTTTTGAGGTAGTAGGATAACACATGCAACAAAACTCCTAAGATATGAATAATTTGGTTTACTATCATATAGAATTTTAAAAGGGCATTTATAGAATTTTAAAAGGGTATTTATTTTTAAGAACAATGGAGGGCAATATGTTTATCAGATATATGGTAGTAAGGATGCACTCCCCCCAATATCTCACCGTTAATTTGGACTGGTATAGTGAAGCTCTGGCCATCTCAAGTAGGTACTTGTGTTTTCTTTTCACCATACCATTTTGTTGTAGTGTATATGGACATGTTTTCTAACGAACAATTCCGTTGGTTTGGAAGTATGACATTGATTCATTATTGACAAACACTAAGCCATTGTCAGACCTAATGATTTTCACTATGATTTTGAACTGATTTTCTATCATATAAATGAAAGCTTTGAGGAACTGGAGGACATTACTCTTACAACTCAATAAATGAGTCCAGGTTTATCTACTAAATTCATCAACCATGGTTAGAAAGTATTTATAATTGTCATATGTTTTATATATTAAAGACCCCATAGATCCAAGTGTATTAGTTCAAAAATCTTAGTGGAAGTAGTAGTGTTATGGGAAAATGAGAGTATGATTTGTTTGGCCATTGGGCAAATTGGGCAAAAGAAAGGTTGTATGGGAGCAAAATTGATAGGTATTATGGAAATTCCCCTCATTTTTAAAAAAGGTACATGTCCAAATTGTGCCACAAATGATCAACATCATTTCTATGAGACATAAGATAAGACATTGAAATGGAATTAACAATAGAAGAGTATGTCTTATAGATTGAATGAAGCATATTTACAACACTAGGTGGACATGATGATTCATCCACAAATATAGATGAATAAAGAGGATGAATTCAGTTCTACTTGCAAGTGAAAGGCATGAACTAAAGTGATTGAAAAGATCAAAGTTGAAAGCAAAAATGGAATTTGACTTAGGCTCATGACTGAGGTACACTGAGCAGAGGAAGTATCGACCACTTCTTGCCTTACCAATTTTCAGAGGCCTCTTCATTTAAGGGGCCTGCATCAGACAGAGATATTTATTAAAGTTAACCATACAATTTAGATGCACAGTTAATGAATGAATTCAGATGAGATTAAATTTGAAACTGGGAACATATAATACTCTAAACAAAGTGAGGCTAGGACCAAGGAATGCATCTTCTATTTCTCTCACCTTGGCTTTGTATTCATTAAGTAGGGTAACTAAAAATGGATAGGGTAGTGTCTTAATGTTGGTTAGGAAGGACTTTCTATAAGTCATATGGTTTGAGGCTCCACTATCTAGAATCCATAAGTCAATAATAGATTTAGAATGTTTACACATAGTTGTTTCTGCAATCTGTTTATAAGTAGAGCAAGCTAGAATACCTGCTAAGTTGGGAACTTCACAAGCAATGTTGTTTGGATTCTCCCTTGTATTTCCATCTTGTAAGGTCTCCAACATATTCAACAACCGTCCATATTGTTCATTTGTCAACCTCACACGCATTGGTTTGGATTCTTATTCTCTAATCCTTCAATGCTTTCACCAAAAGACTCTTCATAGCCTCCGTAAACATTTACAGTATACCTTGCATTTCTGCCCTTAGTAACTTGAAGTCTTGTGGAAATCCATGTATCTTATAATAGGTTTCCATTATGTGTCCTGGCTTTTTGCAATAATCACAAAAAAGTCTTGATCTATTATGTGTGTGATTTCCATTTCCTCTAATTGAATTGTTCCCTGTACCGTATCTATGTGGAGCATAGTTGGTTATGAATGTATCTATCCAGGTCCATTGACATTGTGTGATACTGATTCCACGGCTAATTGGTTACTCGGCCTGACTTCTCTTTGCTTCTCCTGTTGGATTAAGATGGAGAAGGCTTGTGCAATGCTAGGTAATGGATTCATCATCAAGATGCTACCCCTCACAATAGTATAAACTTCATTAAGTCCTATTAAGAACTGAATGAGAATGCGGTCCTGTTTAGTTTTGTGCATGTTTGCCTTGGCTCCACAAGTGCATTGACAATTGCAATGAGCGTGGGCATTTAGAGTGTTTAGTTCCTCCCAAAGCCTCTTTATTTTTGTATACCCTGTGATATCTAGAGCACCTTGACTAAGGTCTTTTGTCTCATTTTGAAGTTGATAGAGTTTTGCCTTGTTGGTTTGATCGTATTGATCCTCCAATTCCTACCATAACTTTTGAGAGCAACTTAAGAATCTACAACGTCACCATGTCATCGCATCGAGCCAACTGGTCAAAGTTTGCATCATCAAAGCCCAGCTTCTTACATTTTTTGGTGATGAATCCGACTTTATTCTTTACACAAAGTGCTCTAAGAACACCTCTCCTCAAGGATCTTATAGCCTGTTCCATAAAAAGCTACCGGTACTAGCGTTGTTCCAACACTCTCAGATGGGTGTATGTCGAGTGGCCTAGTTGTGTCCAAACTAGGGTTAGTTGTATTTGAATTATCCTGGTCTCTGGTCATGCTTCAGCTCAAATTAGTGAGTACAATGATCAATTATGAAGCGAATAAGCGAAAAGTACTTGATTGAACTGTAAATCTGAAAACCCTAAAATCTCGATTTCGCGATTTGGGACTGAGAAATTAACAACGAGATGAGGAAGATGAGATAGAGGATATCACTTCTAGAGCATAGGCTCTGATACCATGTTGAGCTCGTGTGTTCCCACACTGGTGATATTCGCTGTAGCAACCCAGCCGGTCATTTTTGGAATTTACGCCCCGATTCCCCATTAACTGATTTCCCTAAATTTATTTCTGCTATTTTGGTTTGCTGGGACATTCAGTTCTAGGATTTGAAGTGTTTTGGGACACTTAGTCCCTAAATGAGAGCTTAAGAGTTGAAAAATAGTCCGTATTCAGAACAGTGTGAAAACGACCTCGGAATGGAAATTTTATGGTTTCGTTAGCTCCATTAGGTGATTTTGGTGTTTGGAGCGTGTTCAGAATGTAATTTGGAGGCCCGTTGCTCATTTAGGCTTGGAATGCCGAAGTTTAAAATTTTTTAAGTTCTAGTCTGATAGTTAATTTTTGATCCGAGGGTCGGTTTGGGATTTTGAAAGTTGTTATAGCTACATCATGTCATTTTAGACGTGCGTGTGAAATTTCAGGTCATTCGGACAAGTTTTGGATAGGTTTTTAATCGAAAGTGTGTTTTGTTAGAATTTGAAGTTCATAGGCTTGAGTCTTTGATTAATTCATGTTACCGGTGCTGTTTTGGGTGGTTTAAGGATTTGAGCAAGTTTGAATGATGTTAAGGGTCATTTCTGTTGGTTTGGTTGAGGTCCCGGGGGCCTCGGGTGTGTTTCGGATGCTCAACAGAGCAATTTGAGGTTAAAATTCATAGCAGAAGTCGCAGGTCTGAGATCCTTCTACACGTTCGCATAGGAGGCATCGCGTTCGCGGTGCATTATTTTCCTTCTCATTGCGTTCGCATCCCTATATACGCGTACGCGTAGTTTATTTCTGGAAGCTATCAAATCCATTCTTCGCGTTCGCAATCCTCTTGTTGCGTTCGCGTGGCATTATCAAATTTCTCAACGCGTTCGCATTCCATCTATCGTGTTCGCGTAAGCCAAAGACCTCAGGCCTTCGCGTTCGCGTCTCTGCCTTTGCGATCGCGTAGGCCAAATTGTGACCCCTTATATTTTTCTTCTTCGCGAACGCGTGAGAGTGTCCGCGTTCGCGATGGATTAAATGCCTTGGCAGAATATAACTTTTCAAAAACGAGGGTTCTTCCATTTTTTACAAAACTCAAGCTAGAGAGCTCGATTTTGGGTGATTTTTTGAGGAAATTTTAGAGGAAACTATTGGGTAACAATTCCTTACTCTGTTATGATTAATACCCACTAATCTAACCTCGAATTCAACCTTTAATTTCGGATTTTGAATGAAACTTGGGTAAATCCTTAAACCTTATTGTGATGATTTGAAGGGGCATTTGACCTCCGATTTGGAAGATTTTTATAAGGTTAGACTCGTGAGAGTACGAGGGTTCTGAAAATGTAAAAATATTTCTATTCCGAGATATTGGCCGGAGGGGTATTGTGGTCATTCTACCTATTTTCGCTCCTTAGCTTTAATTTTAACAGTGTAATTAATTACTTGCGATGTTATTTACAATATGTAATTGGTTTGAATTAGTTTGGGCCACTCGGAGTCGGATACTCGTGGCAAGGGCATTGTTTCTTAGAGGTTTTGTACCGGTTCGAGGTAAGTGGCTTGTCTAACCTTGTGTGGGAGACCTTTTCCCTTAGGCTATCTTATGTGTTGATTTAAATCCCTTGTACGTGAGGTGACGAGCGTGTACTTGTGTAAATTGTTGAAAAATCCACTTTACTTGAATTGCTCAAACTGTGTTTTTCTCCGTTATTTGATTGAATTAAATGCAAGATTTACCATGTGTTAGTTAGAGGAGTATGACTAGATAGAATTAACTGTCTAATTGTTTAGTTGCCTTAATTGAAATTACGTGGAGCATGTTTGATCAGAACTTAACTGTTATTTGTAGTTGTATATTTCATTCTCTGAATATTTTCCTTGTTTTGGTTGTATTTTTATATTGGGACTGCGGGTTCAATTCCCGGAGATCCTTGTTACTGATATAAATGGATTGCAGGTTTAATTCCCGGAGATCCTTGTTAGTAATATAAATGGACTGCGGGTTCAATTCCCGGATATCCTTGTTACTATATAAATGGACTGCGGGTTTAATTCCCGGAGATCCTTGTTACTAATATAAATGGGTTGCGGGTTCAATTCCCGGAGATCCTTGTTACTAATATAAATGGACTGCGGGTTCGATTCCCGGAGATCCTTTGCTACAAAGATAAAATGGACTACGGGTTAAATTCCCAGGAGATCCACATGCAGTCGAGGAACACTTATTATGTTATTTACCTTGTTAGTTTAATTGCTAATGACTTGTAGCTTCTATCCCATTTTCGCTGTCATTTCAGATTATTTACTACTTTACACTATTCGATACTGTTATTATATTATTCTCGGTAGGGCCCTGACCTTTGTAATGACCCGACCCGTCATTACGGGACTTACCGCCCCGTTTTCTCCATTTTATACTTTAATATGTTCATTCGTATGTGTTTGTAGAGTTAGATGAAAATCGGATAGAATCCAGTTTGAAATGAGGCAATAAACCTCTTTATGGGAAGGTTAGTTTGAAAAAGTCAACCGGATGTTTACCGATTAGTTAGAAAGCTCGGAATGGATTTATGATGATTCGACTAGTTTTGGGGGATGATTTATGACTTAGGAGAGCAATCAAAATTGAATTCGGAGGTCCGGTGTAGATTTAGGCTTGAATTGGCTAAGGTTGAATTTTAGCGAATTCCGGATGGTAGGTGAGATTTTGATCCGAGGTTAGGAATGAAATTCCGAGAGTTGAAGTAGCTCCGTTAGGTGATTTTTCATATGCGTGCAAAATTTCAGATCATTCGGAGGTGTTTAGGTCGGGTTTTAGATCAAATGTTAGTTTTCGAAGTTTTTAAAGAACTTAGGCCTGAATCCGATATGAATTGACGATTTCAGTGTTGTTAGGTGTGTTTTGATGATTGGAAAAAGTTTGGATTATATTTTGGGATATGCTGGTGCCTTTGGTTGAGGTCTCGGGGGCCTCAGATGTGTTTCGGGTTCTGATCACGCTCTTAATTGATGTTTCAACGTTGTATCTTTGGACATAAAGGGGTACCATATTAAACAAATGAGACCCGATTATTGTTTTGAATAAACCATTAGATCCGTATCGTAATTAAGGATCCGTAGCAAAAAGAATCATCGAATTTGGACATCGTATGAGGATTTTATGGCTATTTTACTAAGGTTGGCCAGATTTTCAGGTTAATAACGAAATTATCCCTGACGGCGTATTAAAAACCTGCACTATTTACAAATATTAAAACCTACATATTTCCTTCATTATAAGATAAAATTGAGTGATTCAAAAGTCTAAATTCATTATAATTTCACAAGGAATCAATTGGGAGTAGTAAAACGCATGAACAATATACCTATAATGAGCAGGTCGAGTTTTCTTCCAATTTTGGAACAGGAAGAAACTTTTGAGGTGATTTTTAAGAGACAATTCGTGGGATTTCATCAAGTAAGAGTTCTTAGACGTGTCTTATGTTGTTATGATGTAAAAATATAGATTAAACACTTAAAAACCAAGGATTTAAGGGGTAAAAATGGAGGTTAGGGCTTGAAACCTAAGAATGTGTAAAATAGGAATTTGAGGGGCCAAACGGACTCCGATTTTGGTATTTTTTATATGTACGAACTAATAACGAGACAAGGAATCCGTTGGTGTGATATTCAGAATTTTTCGAGAAGTGGGCCCGGGGCTCGGGTTTTACCAACTTCGTGAATTGTTGGATTTTCCGAGTAATTTTGATTGGGTTATGTTTCTTTGACCCATATTTATGTAATTGTTGTGGTTTTGACTAGATTCGATGCACGAGGTGGCAAATTCGAAGGGAAAAAGCATTGTGGACGAGTCCACGACCGGTTAGAGGTGAGTAGTTAGTGTATATGGTAGCCTGAGGGTTTGAAACCCCGTCTTAGCACATTGTGACGCTATTAGGGCGTGACTCGCACCCCATGGCAGGTGTGGGATTGGTTATGACTGGGGATTTAGACTTGGTCCATCCCGAATATGAATAATATTATATTGGCGGTTGAAACGCACCCTGTGTCAAGTATATATGTGGGCTATAAGCCATGTTTGGGGCATTGTGCCGACCTGTAGTATCCCTAAAGGATAGATATCCATGTGATAGCTTGATTTGCAAAATCATTGATCTCAGTCCTGGCTTGAAATCACTATTATGAAATGCTAAGTCACTTGTTCTTGAAAAATTAAATAAAATTAAAGTATTTTTCATTGTTAATGAATTGGAACCTGGAAATAAATAAATTGAACTATTGTGTGACTCATATGCATGTTGTGGACTGAGGATAGATCGGGCTGCATGCCGCAGCGGATAATATGAATATTGCGCCTGGGCTGAAGGAGCCCCTCCAGAGTTTCTACACACCCCTATTGAGCGCCGTCGACATTAAACAGATCCGGCTACGCGCCATAGCGGTCATGTGCATTGCATTTGCATTTCTGTTTGTAAATTTTCTATACTAATTGTGATTTGCTATTGTTGTTAGTTCGTGGTAGGTATTGGACTGTAGTTTAGCTTTGCTTTGTGATATTCTGTGGATTTCCTGCTTTCAGCTTTTTATATACTTTTTACTCACTAAGTACTTAGTATTCACCCCTACTCCTTGTACCTTTGTGTGCAGATTCAGGTACACAGGAGGGTTAGACAAGCATTCAAGCTTATTTCAGAGTTTATTCGGGTTGCTGAGGTAGTTGCTGGCGTTCGCAGGACTTAGCTTGTCTCTTTATTTTAATTTATTATCTATATACTTCCAGACTTGAGAATTTTGTTTAGTATTCCTATTACTACTCAGTTTTTGCGTAGAGGCTCTAGACTCATGACCCTAGATCTTTTGGGAGTGTTATTTCATTGTTCGCACTTCTCAGTATTCAATTATACTATTATTATTGGAGTATTATTATTGATTCTTATATTTTTCTTGAAATTTGTCCTTTTGGGACTGGTCTTTAACCGTGGAAACAGTTGTTGGTCTGGCTTGCCTAGCTTTAGAGTTGGGCGCCATCACGACCGGGTTTGGGTCGTGAGAAGTTGGTATCAGAGCTTAGTTACTAGGCCTCGCGAGTCATGAGCCGGTTTAGTAGGCTCCCGCGGATCGGTACATAGACGTCCGTATCTATCCTCGGGAGGCTACAAAACATTTAGGAAATACTTCACTTTCTTGGAATTCTTATCGTGCGTATTTGATTCAGCTTGAGAAATAACTCTTGAAATTTCTTCCACAAGCTTGTATGCGCACGCGAGCATTCAGTAATACATCTACATCGATGGCTTGTGATTCCCCGATCGAGGGGCGAGAGGTAATCCCCATGAGTTCATGTTGGGCCAGTTAGGAGGACTCGAGGCCGAATCTTTGCCTATGACTTGAGCACTGAAGTGCTGATTATGCGAGCAAATGATGTTAACTTATGTGTTAGGTAATGTCCTTATTAGCCTGGATGACGGTCGAATATCCACGTGATGAGTAAGTTAGTGCTGTGAGGTGTATCTATATGATATTGGTAGTAACGAAGAAGTTTGTGGGATAATAGATGAACTGTTATGCGATTTGTTCCTATTGCGATATGTTGTGTAACCCCAAGTACTGGGCACGTGAAGAATATTGTCGTATCTCCTAGTTGGAAAGTCAAGTGCAATATATGTGGCGGTATGAGTTCAGACTTAGAAAAATAAACTGGCGGTATTTTATATGTGTTATGATTCAAAAAGTGCAGCGCATGTCCCTATATCAATTTTGATAATATAAAACAGGTACTATTGAGATTAATGTTGTTGAGATATATTTTGATGTTTTGTCGAGTTGTAGTTGTGTTGTTAGGATGATTTTGGTGATTCTCTAGCAGGTGGATAGGTCCAATTACAAAGAAAACTCTGCCAAAATTTTTGAAAATTTGGGACTTAGTAAAAATTTGGACACCTAGAGAATAAACATAACTGTTATGTGGGTGAATGCAAGAAAAAGGCAGAAAGGTTAAAATTTCTGATGATCTGTGTCTCCACAAGCTTGTGAAAGAGTGAGTTTAATCTCACCATGGTATTACGACAGTAATAGAGTATATGTGTTGTGATATATATGAGCTAAGTTGGGGAGGTTGCCATTGATTAGCTGATTGCACGATTATGTGCTATGTTGGTTCTGTCTGAAAGTATACCGGCGAACCATTTCTGATTGCAGAAAATTGAGCCGAGAATGGCACGAGTGAAGGAAACGTTTGACAGATGTCACGAGATTGAATGAGTAGGAAGGAAGTTTTGATGGTTAAGATAAATTAGTATCGTTTTCAGCTTCATCTGAGAACGGTGTTGTGTTCTGGTTAATGATTCTTGATCGCTCTTCAGCGTTAGTGCGACCAGTGGGTTGGGGGTACGCTCCATATATTTTATGGTAGGTTGTGGGAGTGTGTCCTACTAGAAGATTTTATAAGTGTGGCATGCAGTCACTTGGCTGGTTAAAGATGTAAACCAAGTATGAAGGATGTGATAGTGTCATTAAATTGAGGAATTCACGCCTAGAGGGCACTTGGCATATTGAGTTTTGAACTGGGGAGGATTACCCCGATTACGATGGTTGTTCTTGTGTGGTATGAGAAAATGAGAGTTATTATGGACCTTTGAAAGGTTATTAGACTAGTCAGTGTGATCAGAATCGGCTTGAAGTTGGTGGATAGATTTAATGTGAATAATGGCTCTATATCAGGCAAGATGTGTGCATCTTTGTAATACAGACCTTGTTGAGGAGTAGTTAGGTTGATGTTTCTTTTTCAGATATTTCGCGTACCGATGCACTGCGATGTGCGGGTTGTGAGGCAGCTTGAGAAAATTGCTATATGTTAAGAATCCCCGTAGGAATGATGTTATTTGAGCATCGTGGCTCTTGAGATTCAAATTGTACATCGCACCTCAGTTGTGCTTGAGTTTTGTAGATTATAACGCTAAATATCCCTCAGGGATGATATGATATTATGCACTTTGCATACGTACGACCGATACTCGATATTATGTTGTAATGAGAAAATTTGGCTCGATGTGCATCTCCTTATGTGAGATATATGTGTGGATCGGGTGGAACACCACCATGGGTAAGTTATTATTATATCGAGTATAGTTTTCTATGCGCCATCTTTATATGCCTTGCTTCCTATTTTCCAAGGTAAGTCTGTATTAGTGCATAGGATTTGATAGTTCCTTCCAAAGCTCATTTTCTTTAGTACCGTATTCGAATTGGTAGCTTATTGGCACACTGCGTGCATCATACAGGACATTTAATTATGTCTGGAGTGGCTTATTGCCCAAGCAGTTCGTACTGGGTGAGACGAGATCATTGAATTTAAGATCAGTGCAATCTGAGTATGAAGTAAGGTAAAGAGCTAATACCATTGTTTGGTCCAAAATAAGGTGATAGTCCTTGCCAAGATTATAAAACTAATGAAATGTTGTTTCGACAATGGCTAAGAATGTGTACATGTCTCATCTATTGTGTCTTCATTGTAAGAATTTGCACAAGACATGTGTATGTCATGCAGAGCATGGGATGTGTAGTAATTCCTCCTAAGTGATTGGATAAATGATCTTCGGGTGATTAGGGAAAATGATATGACTAAGTGGAAGTGATTTGATGAGAGTATATGTCTCAGGGAAAGGTAATGTGACTAAACTGATTATATTTCAGTAGTGTTGCAGCATGTTCTTGTTGGATTCACTAGTGGTATTCGGGTTTGCTTGGTAGCACAAGTAAATATTGATTATCTGTTGTGGAATGATTAGGTATCAACTGGGTGCATGTATTCGCATAGTGGAACTGGGATCAAGTATGATGATTTGTGTGTTATATGGAGTTCTGATGTACATGCTATGATGTGGTGGTGGATCTTCATTCACTGGTGTGTTATATTGTGGATGCAATGTTGGAAGTCGGACTTATTGTCATAGTGTTGGGTTATTTGATACTATTGCATTTGGGGCTACGCTATGAATGCCACGGGTTAAGTGGTCGAGGGTGTTAGAATATATTTAGCAAAGCGATTATATTTCAAAGAATCAGCGGACAGTTGGGAATTTATGATAGATGTCAGTGGAGAGGTTGCTATCATTGATCCCGTTTCGTTACTAAAGGACTTTTCGGATGTGTTTCGTGTGGCCGGGCATGTAACCGGGCGAGATTGTGGATTTTGGTATTTATTTGGTGCCTTCAGCAGGAGTTAGAGAAGTGGAAGAAACATTTTTAGTCTTCTTGGTATTGAGTTCGTTGGCAGGCCAATATGGCTACGCATTGAGCTTGAGTTAGCTTGGTTGACCCTGAGTTGTACTATTGACGAATAGGTTGATTCTATCGTTATTGAGCTTGTTAACGATCTGAGGAAAGCTATGTGTTGTTTTTCGATGTTGTGAGACATTGTGATTTGTTAGTTATGGGCACATGTGGTGCAGTTCCATTGAGAATTCATAGAGAAAGTCGAGCGGGAAGTGTAATTGAGTGTTACTCTATGTATAGAGCATTGGTTATGGTCTATCGGGTTGTGTGTCATGTGTTCTTCGTTTCACCATGGGTGTAATGAATTGCGTTGGTTTCAGACATCAAATATGCGTGGTTGTTGATTTTGAGCATAGCGGCTTGAGGTGCTTCAAGTGTAACAGTGTTGGGATAGGATCGCGCATTGTAGCGAGGCTGTGGGAGTTATGACCTTTCGAAGTAGATCCAGGCCTTCTATTTCTATGAGGTGAGACAGGGTCTCAGCCTTGTATTGTAATGGCATTGATGAGTTTGAGGTACAACTCTTTCGATTGAGTCATTTGTTATGATTTGAGTGTGTTCAGATCATTTCTTAGTGGTCAGTGTATTATGAAAGATGTGGTTTAAACTTGTATTGAAGTATCATATCATCATAGTGGTGTTGGATTTGCGGTGATCGTTGGGTTCAGTAATGAATATGGACAAATTTGATCTCAGCTTGTTAGGAATATAATATCGACATTTGACCAGAAAATCTACTGTGATATCAGTCAAGGGAAGTGGTTTCATGAATGGTTGATCTGAGAGATGATTACGGTTATAACGTGTTTCATTCATCATTGGCAGTATAGGGAAGTATTGGAATAAGGCTTTAGCTAATAAGAGGTTATCTGCCGGAAATTGGATGTTGGGGACAACTATTGTGAACAGAAGTTATGGTTCCAAGTGTTTGGTTTAGGCAGTACATCATATGTTTCCACCTGGGGGTGCAAGTATGGGTTATTATAGCTGGTTCGAGTTTACTCTGAATACGGATGTGAATTTCTGATCTGGTGTATGATTTTCAGAAAGGGCAACACGGTTATGGTTTGGTTTATGGATTAAATGGACTGTGAAAGTTTGGCCATATTGTGTTATTGGGTCTATTCAAGATAGGGTGACAAGGGATCACCCCGAGAATGTGATTGGTAAGATCATTCAGCTATTGGTTCGCTTCTAGAACAACTCTTGATATGCTCGAGGACGAGCATTTGTTTATGTTCGGGAGGATGTAACAAATCGAACCGTCAATACGGGAGTTACCGCCCCATTTTCTCCATTTTATACTTTAATATGTTCATTCATATGTGTTTGGAGAGTTAGAAGCAAATTAGATAGAATCCGGTTTGAAATGAGGCAATAAACCTCTTTATGAGAAGGTTAGTTTAGAAACGTCAACTGGATGTTAACCGATGAGTTAGAAAGCTCGGAATGAATTTCTGATGATTCGACCAGTTTTAGGGATGATCTATGACTTAGAAGAGCAATCAGAATTGAATTCGGAGGTCCGGTGTAGATTTAGGCTTGAATTGGCTAAGGTTGAATTTTGGCGAATTACGGATGGTAGGCGAGATTTTGATTCGGGGTTTAGAATGAAATGCCAAGAGTTGCAGTAGATCCGTTAGGTTATTTTGGATACACGTGCAAAATTTCAGATCATTCGGAGGTGTTTAGGTCGGGCTTTAAATCAAATGTTAGATTCGAAAGTTTGTAAAGAACTTAGGCCTAAATCAGATGTGAATTGATGATTTCAGTGTTGTTAGGTGTGTTTTGATGATTGGAAAAGTTTTGATGATATTTTGGGATATGTTGGTGCCTTTGGTTGAGGTCCTGGGGGCCTCGGATGTGTTTCGGATTGTGATCACGCTCTTAATTGATGTTTCAACGTCGTACCATATTGAACAAATGAGATCCGAGTACTGTTTTGAATGAAGCATTAGATCCGTATCGTAATCATGGACCCGTAGCAAAAAAGAATCATCGAATTTATATATCGTATGAGGATTTTATGGCTATTTTACTAAGGTTGGCCAGATTTTCAGGTTAATGACGAAATTGCCCCTGACGGCGTATTAAAACCTACACTATCAGCAAATATTAAACCTACATCTCCTTCATTATAAGGTCAAATTGAGTGATTCAAAAGCATAAATTCATTAGAATTTCACAAGGAATCCATCGGGAACAGTAAAACGCGTGAACAATATACCTATAATGAGAAGGTCGAGTTTTCTTTCAATTTTAGAACGGGACGAAGCTTTTGAGGTGATTTTTAAGAGACAATTCGTGGGATTTCATCAGGTAAGAGTTCTTAGACTCGTATTTTGTTGTTATGATGTAAAAACATAGATTAAACACTGAAAAACCAAGGATTTAAGGGGTAAAAATGTAGGTCAGGGCTTGAAACCTAAGAAGGTGTAAAGTTAGAATTTGAGGGGTCAAATGGACTCCGGTTTTGGTGTTCTTTATATGTACGGACTCTTAGCGAGACGAGGAATCCATTGGTGTGATTTTCATAATTTTTTGAGAAGTGGGCCCGGGGCTCGGGTTTTACCAACTTCGTGAATTGTTGCATTTTTCAAGTAATTTTGACTGGGTTATATTTCTTTGACCCATATTTATGTAATTGTTGTGGTATTGACTAGATTCGACGCATGGGGCAGCAAATTCGAAGAGAAAAGGCATCGCGGACGAGTCCACGGCCGGTTAGAGGTGAGTAGTTAGTGTATATGGTAGCCTGAGGGTTTGAAACCCCATCTTAGAACATTGTGACGCTATTAGGGCGTGACTCGCACCCCATGGCAGGTGCGGGATTGGTTATGACTGGGGATTGAGACTTGGTCCATCCCGAATATGAATAATATTATATTGGCAGTTGAAACGCACCCTATGTCAAGTATATATGTGGGCTATAAGCCATGTTTGGGACCTTGTGTCGACCTGTAGTATCCCTAGGGGATAGATATCCATGTGATAGCTTGATTTGCAAAATCATTGATCTCAGTCCTGGCTTAAAATAACTATTATGAAATGCTAAGTCACCTGTTCTTGGAAAATTAAATAAAATTAAAGTATTTTTCATTGTTAATGAATTGGAACCTGAAAATAAATAAATTGAACTATTGAGTGACTCATATGCATGTATTGGAATGAGGATGGATCGGACTGCACGCCGCAACGGATGATATGAATATTGCGCTTGGGCTGAAGGAGCCCCTCCGAGGTCTATACGCACCCTCAGTGAGCGTCGTCAACGTTAAACGGATCAGGCTACGCGTCGTACGGTCATGTGCATTGCATTGCATTCTTGTTTGTAAATTTTCGGTGCTAATTGTGATTTGTTGTTGTTGTTAGTTCGTGGTAGGTATCGGACTGTAGTTTAGCTTTGCTCTGTGGTATTCTGTGGATTTCCTGCTTTCAGCTATTTTATATACTTTTTACTCAGTGAGTACTTAGGACTCACCCTACTCCCTGCACCTTTGTGTGCAGATTCAGGTAAACAGGAGGGTTAGACGAGCATTCCAGCTTATTTCAGAGTTTATTCGAATTGCCGAGGTAGCTGCTGGCATTCGCAGGACCTAGCTTCTCTCTTTATTTCAATTTATTATCTATATACTTCTAGACATGAGAATTTTGTTCAGTATTCCTATTACTACTCAGTTTTTGCATAGATGCTCTAGACTCGTGACCCCAAATTTTTTGGGAGTGTTATTTCATTGTTCGCACTTCTCAGTATTCAATTATACTGTTATTATTGGAGTATTATTACCGACTCTTATATTTTTCTTGAAATTTGTCCTTTTGGGACTGGTGTTTAACTGTGGAAACAGTTGTTGGTCTGGCTTGCCTAGCTTTAGGGTACGATCGGGTTTGGGTCGTGACAACCTTCCTCGTCACTACTCCATTGAGGTTAGGCTTGGTACTTACTGAGCACCGGTGTGGTGTACTCATGCTACTCTTCTGCACACTTTTATTGTGCAGATCCAGATACTTCTGATCGAGCGCATTATCGGTTATTTCAGAGCTACATTAGGAGACTTGAGATTTGCATCTGCCGCGTCCGCAGATCTGAAGAGTCTCCTTCCACTCTTCTTTATAGATAGTAGTTTCATTTCATTTGTTCGGTTGTATAGACATTTCTGGATGATAGAGCCATAGCTTATATTCTTTAACCTGTTTTGGCTCGTGAGTTTCCGTGTCTTGGAGGTTGTTTCAGTATTTTTAGTTGAAGTGTATGTGCCAGGCGGCACTTTATACATTTTTCTTATGTTATTCAGTCTTTCTTTACTGCTTTCACAAAGGTTGTTAAATTTCCGTAATGTGTTAGGCTTACTTAGTCGTGAAGACTGGGTACCATCATGACAGATTCACGATTAGTGAACTAGGGTCGTGACATTCGCCATTGACGAAAGAGCTCAGAGAGAAGAAAAGAAGAATATTCTAGAAGACGGTAAATGATTTCTGTATATCTCAAACGTATCAACTTACAACTATATATAAAATATCTAACTATTAGGTAAAAGTATAAAAACAATATTTTTCAGCTATAATTTTAAGAGCGGTTACACAGTATCATCCAAAAAGAAAACTTTGCATTTGCCGTGATGTGTTTAATGATATCCCCCTGTTACAAAAAGTAGACAGCATCGTACATAAACTTAAATTTATTATCAAGTCGAATCACACTCTAGATTTTATTTAGTTGTTTGAACACATTAATTGTAAACTTCAATGCTGGACAGTTGGTAGTTGATATCTTTAACTATTGGTGCCGACTTTTGCCCTAGGTATAACGTAGACGTGTAAGATAGGATAACAGGACAGGATATATATAGTTTTTCTCATTTTGTATTGAGTAGCAGTTTTCTTTTGTATCATGTTAATCAGATTGTAACGTATCATACATGATCAAATATTTTTATAACAGTTTATTTCGATATTTTTTGAATGTTATAATGAAATATTATTATAAAAAACATGTATTATAACTTAGTGTTAAAATTGGTTTCAAATTTTTTTTTTTTTTAACATTTATAGTGAATAGTTATTATATATGGATGTTATTATAGAGAGATTTAACTGTACTAGTTTCAATGATTTAATATGTTTTTAGAAATTAACTATCACAGATATTAAGTGTAATTTTTGTGTGGGGTCGAATTGGATATAACTAATAAGAGCCGAGAAAGTCTCCCCCCACGCCCACGCCTGATAAAGGCCAAGCATATCTCTCCCCACGCCCACACGGCGTCGATGGCACGTCTTTAACAACGAAGGCGTAGCATCGTCTCGCGTATACGGGCGCCCTTTTCCCTCCTCCTTTTTGTATTTCTAGGACGTTAGCGGTCCTTAAACGAATTAGGTCTTTAGCGAGGAAACCTTTCCTCTATATAAAGAGGGGTTTTCCTTTTTGTAAGGACAAATGTTATTTCTTAATAATACAAATTCTAATTATCTCTTCTCTATCATTCTCTATGTGTTAATTATTCTCTCTTTACCTCCCCGGTAATTTTCATTGATAGTTCACATAATCTTGCCATTTCTTATTAAGATTCGCAATATAAAAGCTATAGATCTATCTTCGGGGTTTATTATAGTTGATTATGATTTACCCCTTTCTCACAACTTTAGATTGTCCATAACTTATAAAGTAATCGATAACTTTTGATTCAAACAATTTGGCGCTGTCTGTGGTGATTTCGAGAATCAAACCTATAGTATACACCCAAAAGATCAGATAACCACATCATCTATTTCCTTCAAAAATCCAGAAATGGCCGAAAATAACACCAGGTCCAAAGCTATAATGGAAGTCACTACCAACCTCCTGAGCTCCCTGAATGAGGTCGGTTGTAACACTACGACCAGTACCACCCCTCATACCACGCCATAGATAGAAGCTTCACCTTCCCCATCTGGGAACCTTGCGACCCTGCAGGACAAAGAAACTTTCACGTTCGCTGCAAAAGAAGCACCCCCGACGGTTAGAAAATTACTGGAAGAATAGTTGACGAGTACCCTGAGGGGCTTAGTGGAAAAATCACCACAGAGCCACACAGAAGCAGTACCGACGACAAGTATCGCTACCACAACGGACGAGCAAGAGGAAGTAATCACGCCCAACTATGCCTTAGAAAAGGACAATGTGGTCGTTGTCAATATAACCCGATTTATTAAACCCGGAGTCGAATCCCACAGAGAGTTAACCTATCAATCACAACTTTCAAAACCCAATAACATTTCCGAATCAACTTCCCAAACTTTTGAATATCTTTAAGAGTGGTTTCTACTAACTACTTTTTCAATAAACTAAAGACTTGAAGAAAATAATTGAATATGTTATAAAGAATAATGAGAAAGACTAAGGTATTTATTTCCCCTATTGATGGAATATCTTCTGTTTATGCTCATACAAATTGTTAATATTTTTCTATCAATCACGAACTCTATTTCTACCGTAATTCTCTCCCGAGCAATTACAATAATTTACTATTGCACTCTTCCGAGCTACCCTAGCTAGCTTTAATTAGCACAGTTCACTTTAGATTTCACCCAAGATTTGGTTATTCCTAACCCCACCTTTAAGCCCGCAATTATAGATTCCTCCAATAATCTAAGTGTGGTATTGTTCAACAATATCCAAAATATGTACTCTTTTCCAAGTTGTGCACACTAAATAGGCACAGCTAATTCAGGATCCTATCAATTAACTACAACAAGAACGAAGTTGAACAAATAGAAATTTAGCTAACAATTTGTATTCACATAACCCAGAAGTTCATCAATCAATATGTTCCATCAAAACCTTAGATAAAGATTTAGCTACTCATAATTAAGAAAACAAAAGAGATAATTGATTTCATAATCAAGAATTAAAAGTAAAAGAAAGAAAGATGTTGAGAGAGTTCTCTCTTACTAGTTTGCTTGCAAAAGTAGTCAATAGTATAAAACTTGCCCCCTTTGGGCGAATCCTAAAAAGATATATAAGGTTTAGGTATTACAACTTTCGTTTTTAAACTTAAGTCCTTAAAATTTCCACCTTCCATCGCGGTTTGACCGCGTTCGCGGTGGAACCGTGGTGGATCATGTCATCTGATTCTTCAAAACATCTGCATGCCTGTTCTTCCGCGGTTCTGCCGCGGTCGCGGTGGAACTGCGGTCAAACAGTGCCGCTGAATCTTTCGGCTATTTCACCATAATTTTTTGACTTGTTGCACACATGGCCTTTTAACCTTCTTTTGACTCCAAAACTGCTCTTTTAGCCTTCATCAACTCTTGTGTACCTATAACACACTAAAAACACTAATAAGAGCATTTTTTCATCATATGTATTATCAAAACAACATTAAAGTGTGATTATTTAGGGCATAAATATAGTCAAATTCACCTATTATCAACACTCCACACTTAAACCTTTGCTCGTCATCGAGCAACTTTAATCACACTATTTAGGCCAATTTTATCAATGTCTCCCCCAAAATATGTCACACAAGCTATCATTCAAGATTAACCTAAGTAATGCCCAATCCTTACTCAACTGTAAACTCAAATTCCAACACATCATTGCTTACTCTAATTATTATCACAGACTTGCAAACTTACCCTTTTTTTAAATGCCCTCACACAATCATACTGAGAGAAGTTCTCACACATAAGCAATTTAGATCATGGAACTTATATATATAGGAAAATTTCACTCACCCTCAGCAAAGAGCATTTATATGTACACAGATACACCATAGGCTTGCCCCTAGTGTAATACTCGACTAATCGAGTTATTTAATCTAAAATCAAGAGGTCTTTAAGGGTTGTAATGTAGGCTATGGGACGGGTAGGATACTTTTGATTATAGTGTCTAACCTCCCTAAGCACTTTCTTTTTCACAACTTCCCTTTAAGCTTTTTCGTTATGCTCCCCCTAACCATTCCTTCACCTTTTATTCACTTTTAATTTCCAATTTTCTTTTAGTGTAACTGGATTTCTTATTTACATGTATACATCTTTTTTTTCATTGCCTTGTAAAGCATTTACTATACATTGCCAGTTCACTATTTTCTACCATTCATTCTTGATTTCCCTTTTTCAATTTCCCCTCACCCCACACTTCACTTTTGCATATTCATTCCAACACAAGTGCTTCTAGGAGGTAAGGTAAAACAATATATGATATAGATTTTGTGAACATTACAAGGTTATCAAAGAACAAGCTTAAGGCTCAAAGGGGTTAACTAAGATATTATATACATGTGAATTCACAGTTTTTGATTTATGGGGTTACACAAAGAAATGCCTCTATCATCTCTATAACTAAACAACTTCTATTTTGCTTTGCACACACACAGGGCAAGTTCTAGGTATCATGTATAAACATATAATGCAGGTACAAACTCACACACACTTAGCATGCAACTCATTCAGAATCAGGTTCATCTACAAAGTCCTATCAACGTTCAAGCATGCTATATTGTGTAATTCAAGGCATATCCTAGAATCTACAGTCAAGCTCAAATAATACACACTCAAGAATTCATTTTAGTTTTGCTAGTGTGCATACTTGGGGTTACATATTAACCTTTACCCTCTAATCCTCTAATCCCAAAAGAAAAACCAAGGAGGAGGTGATACACTAACTAGAAAAAGAAAAGAAAAGAAACAAAAATTCTTACATGGACTACTTCCGTCAAGAGTACTGTCCAAGTAGTCCTTCATCAGGAAGATCCCTCTACTCATATTTTTGGATTTTTAAAATTTTGATTTTTTTTATTTTGACTTAGACCCTTAAGAAATTCGTCGCCAAGTGTCCATCATTAGGCCAAGCCAGCTAATATACTATACAGCTAAATCTACCATGTACAACATACAATACAGAATAAGTCTCCCACCCCACACTTAAAATCATGACATGTCCTCATGGCAAAATAATCAATGAAAAGCACAGAAGGGTGAGAAGAATTACTTGGGACTCAATCTGAGTCGGAGACAGTGGAAGGGTCGACATTGCATGCTCGACCTAGTGCTATGAACTATGCCATGAAATGGTTCTCAAACCTAGAATGCCTCTGAGACATCGCGTCCATGCGTGTATGCAGGCCGTCCATGGAAGTGCGTAAGTCCGCAACTTCCTCCTCCAAAAACCTAAGCATAGGTCTTGTGGACTGGGACTAGGATAGGCCAGCTCCATAGTGAGTTTGCCTAGAAGTACCTGTGGAGTCAGTGGACCTCCGGGACTGGACAATCGGGACAGGGTCGTCATCATCATCAATGTCAATGGGGTCGTTGCCTCTACCCACCCGAATACTAGAAGCTTTAAACGGAGCTTTTTGTGGAAGCTTACCATCCGTAGGTAATACATGTGTCAGATGGGAGAGGCAAAGATAAGTGAACAAAGAAGGGAAATAAAATCCCTTAGACTTGAGGGGTCCCCTCAGCATCATCTCATCACAGATCAAGCGGGCAACATCAAACTCCCGCTGGGTGACAAAGCACCAAGTCAATAATGCCCGATTAAAGTTAACATGAGTGGTGTTGTTGGAGGGCAGAAAATGGTTACAGACAACCGTAAACCAGCACTTGGCAAGATGTGTGAAACAGGTGGAGTTAAGAGTAATTTGGTCCTTGATCCAGAAAGGACGACCACCTACACATAAAGCCTCTATCATGGTGTCCCAAGTGACACCGGGCATGTCGTGGTAGAAATCCATATCACTTGTAAAAGTAGGTAGTCTCAAAGCCTACCTAACACTAGGCACTTTGGCCCAAACACGCTTACCTCGTACGAAGACCTCCTTAGTCATGCTGTTGGTCGCATTTGCGTAGAACTCCCTAACGAGCATCTTGTTGATGAGAGCAGGTTCATCAAATAAGAATTCCATCTCCCTGCATCAAATTTCCTCGTACATGTCGGGCTTTTCAGCCTGAAGAGCCATCCTTTCTATGGAGATCTCTTGCAGCCATGCCTTGGTAGCCTTGGCATGAAAATCTTTTTCTGCCTCCTCGCACTCAAAACGAGACTCGTCGTAGGTAGGACGCCTAGACGAGCTCGCAGCATGCCTGGATCACTTAATCCTGCACAGAAGAAGCATACAAAAATTTTCATTACGTTAGTACTTCGAATGGTTACTCAGACTTCACCATCCGTTGACTACAACCGTACTCCTTTTAGTGCCATCATACCATGACCCCTAATTTGACCATATATTCCCCACAATTTCACCAATTCTAACCTAGTGCACCCTACACTTACTTCTTTTAGCATTCCACATCACCCTACACATAATAATACCATGTCCAAATTTTTATAATAACAACCAACCCAACCTAAGCATTACATACCCTAAAAATTAGCAACAACATATATTACAACATAATTGGCCAAACCATGGCCCAAAACCAAACTAATTAATCAACTAGTTAATTTGGGTCTCCAAACCACCATAACAAATCACAATACATAATAATGGATACCCAACCAAGTTAATTATCAAAAATTCCAAAAATCAATTATACAACATTGTTGCTAAATTAGTAGGGCATATTAACATATTTTACACTAAGCCTAGGTATGGTTTTAGCAACAACTACAACTAAACTATACTACACTAATTAATATTAACAAAAAAATTAAAAAGAGAAGAAAAAGAAAAAGACAATCTTACTTGAAGTAGAAGGATGAGAAAGAAGTTAGTGATGATGGAGGATGGGTGAAGGTGAGGGAAAGAGAAGAATTATGGGGGAAGAAATTTAGAGAGAAGGAGGAGAAAAAAATTTAGAGAGAGAAAGGGTTGGGGGGAGAGTGGCGGCTGGAGAGTGAAATAATGGGAAGGGAAAGGTCTGGAGGGTTATTAAAGAAAGGGGGGGATTAAATTTTTTTAAATACATACCTGACTGCCCGCGTTCCACCGCGGTCGCGATGGAACCACGAGGCAGGAGATTCAGAAAGGTGTTCCCACCGCGGTTTGACCATGGTCGCAGTCCAACAGTGATGGGTTGGGTTCAGAGAGGCCAATCTATCACGGTTTCACCGCGGTCGCGGTGGAACCACGGTGAGATGGCTTCTCTGAATTTTAAACCTGGCAGCGATGTTTTTTTTTTGTTTTTTTATTTATATAGACTAACTATAATTATTTACAATTACAACCATTTCGTGGGTTGCCTCCCACGCAGCACCTGATTTAACATCGCGGCACGACTTAACTTAGTGCATTTTAAGGCTCGCTCGACCTTTGAGGTTCATCCAACCGTAATTCAAACGTCTCATTGTTGTCATCCATGCCAACATACAATTTCAACCGCTTTCCATTGACTCTAATAGTGTGAGAGCCATCTACATATTTTATTTCCACAGTGCCAGACTGTAACACTTCAACCACCCGGAATGGGCCAGACCATCTTAATTTCAATTCACCCGGGAACAACCGTAATCTTGAGTTATGAAGTAGTACCTTGTCCCCGGTTTTGAAGTTGTGCTCTATGATATTTTGGTCATATAGCCGCTTTATCCTCTCCTTGTATAATCATGTGCTCTCAAAAGCTAGATACCGGAACTCTTCCAGCTCATGTAATTCGGTGACTCTTGATTTAGCCGCTTCATCCCAGCTGAGATTTAATTGCTTGAGTGCCCACCATTCTTTGTGCTCGAGTTCAACGGGTAGGTGACAAGATTTCCCAAACACAAATTTGTATGGTGATATGCCGATTGATGTCTTAAAAGCTGTCCTATACGCCCATAATGCATCACCGAGCTTTCTTGACCAGTCGGTCCTTGTGGCGTTCAGTGTTTTGATCAATACACTCTTTATCTCCCTGTTGGATACTTCAACTTGCTCACTGGTCTGCGAGTGGTATGGAGTAGCCACCTTGTGCTTCACATCGTACTTAGCCAACAATTTCTCAAATGCCCAATTACAGAAGTGAGTGCCCCCATCACCGATGACTGCCCTCGGTGTCCTAAAGTGAGTGAAAATGTTATTCTTGAGAAATCCCACCACCACCTTAGCATCGTTGGTGGGTAATGCTATAGCTTCCACCCATTTGGACACATAGTCTACAGCAACAAGAATGTACTTATTGCCATAGAAGCTGACAAAGGGACCCATGAAATCTATCCCCCAAACGTCAAATACTTCCACCTGTTAGATTGGATTCATGGGCATCTCGTGATGCCGGGAGATATTCCCGGTGCATTGACATTCATTACACCCTTTCACCCACAAGTGTGCATCTTTAAATACCATTGGCCAGTAGAAACCGGCCTCAAGTATCTTGGCTGCTGTTCAAACTCCTCCGAAATGGGCACCATATGCTGAAGCCTGGCAAGCCTGCAAGACAGAAGATTGTTCGGTCTCGGGGACGCATCGCTGAATCATGTTATCAAGGCATATTCTAAACAAATAGGGCTCATCCCAATAGTAAAGTTGGCCTTCACGAAAAAATCTCTTCCTCTGGACCGATGACAGGTCGTGAGGAACAATACCTCTGGCCAAGTAGTTTGCATAATCTACATACCATGGCGCTTCAAGGAGAGTGGTAGAGAGCAGCTGCTCGTCTGGAAAGGTTTCCAGAATTTCTCCACTCTCTTTAATAGTTTCAGCTCCTTCAAGTCGTGATAAGTGATCTGCGACTTGATTTTCAGTGCCCTTATGGTCACGAATTTCAAGATCGAACTCTTGCAGAAGCAACATCCAACGAATTAGGCACGACTTCGAGTCCTTCTTTTCAATTAAGTACCTCAGTGATGCATGGTCAGTGTATATTATTACTTTTGATCATATGAGATAGGACCTGAACTTGTCGAATGCAAACACTACCGCCAACATTTCCTTCTCCGTCACAGTGTAATTCAACTGTGCTCCACTCAGTGTTCTACTAGCATACTAGATTGGATGCATCAACTTGTCCTTCCGCTGGCCCACCACTGCATAGTCACTTGCATCACACATCAGCTCAAATGGTTGCTCCCAGTTGGGGGCAATAATGATTGGTGTTGTGACCAACCTCTTCTTCAGCTCCTCAAATGCAGTACTGCAATCATCAGAAAATACAAAAAGGTGATCTTTTTCAAGTAACTTACAAAGGGGATTGGAAATTTTGGAGAAGTCTTTAATGATCTTCCGATAAAAACCAGCATGTCCAAGAAAGCTTCTCATGGATTTGACAGATGTTGGTGGAGGCAACTTTGCAATGACGTCAACTTTGGCTCGGTCCACCTCAATAAACTTGCTCGAAACCCGGTGCCCCAAGACTATTCCTTCTTGTACCAGGAAATGGCACTTTTCCCAATTTAGCACCAAGTTGGTCTCAATGCACCATTTCAGCACTCTTGTCAGATTGACAAGGCATTCATCGAATGAATTCCCTACCACTGAGAAATCATCCATGAACACCTCCATGATATCTTCCACCATGTTAGTGAATATGGCCATCATGCACTTTGGGAATATGGCAGGTGCATTACATAGGCCGAATGGCATCCTCCTAAATGAAAAAATGCCTTATGGGCATGTGAATGAGGTCTTCTCTCTATCCTCAGGGGCAATTTAGATCTGATTGTACCCCGAGTACCCATCCAAGAAGCAAAAATGTGACCTCCCTGCCAACCTGTCGAGCATCTGGTCAATGAAGCGAAGTGGGAAGTGGTCCTTACGGGTGGCTAGATTCAGTTTCCTGTAGTCCATGTATATCCTCCATTCGGTGACGGTTCTTGTTATGATTAATTCATTGTTCTCATTTTGCACAACCATCATTCCACCCTTCTTTGGAACACATTGAACTGGGCTAATCCAGCTACTATCAGAGATTGGGAAAATAATTCCCGCGTCTAGCCACTTTATCATTTCCTTCTTCACCACTTCCTTCATGTTCGAGTTCAGCCTTCTTTGGTGTTCCCTGGAAGGTTTGTGCCCCTCTTCCATTAGAATGTTGTGCATGTAGTAAGCGGGGCTGATCCCCTTTATGTCTACCATAGTCCACCCAATGTCAGTTTTACATTACTTGAGTACCTATATAAGCTTTTGAGCTTGCACATCTAGCAAACCAGATGAGATAATAACAGGTAAATTGTAGTTAGGGCCTAGAAATTCATACCTGGGATGAGCTAGTGATGGCTTAAGTTCCATCTTTGATGGCTCCTCAATGGATGGTTTTGCTGGAAGGGTCTCTCTCTTTTCTAAGTGTAGAGGTTCAAACTCCAACTCTCTATCCCAAAACCCCTTGCCTTCCAATGCTAACACCCACTCCGCCAAACTTTCACCATTTACCTCCTCTAAATTCATTAGGAATGCCTGAAGTGGATCTTTAGCTGTCAATTCTACATCATCTGTCTCCACTATCACATCTACTACGTCAATGACAGAACAATTCACGAACTCACTAGGGCGCCTCATAGATTTTTGTACATTGAATATGATCTCCTCATCATTTAGCCTCATCTTGAGCTCCCCAGTCTCACAATCAATCAATGCTCTCCCGTGGCTTGGAATGGTCTTCCTAAGATTATAGGAATCTCCTCGTCCACCTTGCAGTCCAGAATCACAAAATCGGCCGGAAACACAAACTTCCCCACCTGGATAAGCATGTCATCTAATATCCCGAATGGACGCTTAACCATCCTGTCAGTAAGCTGTAATAACATAGAACTAGGCCTGGCTCTCCCGATGCCCAGCCTCTTATAGATCACCAAGGGCATAAGATTTATGCTAGCCCCCAAATCACACAATGCCTTAGAAAAGGCAAAGTTCCCTATAGTGCACGAAATAGTGAAGCTACCTGGGTCAAATAGCTTCTCAGCTATGGGTCTAGATACCACTGCACTACATGTCTGCGTCAGAGTCATGGTGGCCAAGTCTTGGAAATCAAATTTTCGCGACATCAAGTTTTTCATCATCTTAGCATAACCAGGCATCTCTTTCAAGGCTTCAATTAAGGGAATATTTACTTGGATTTGCTTGAGAATTTCAAAGAATCTCTTGTATTGCTCCTCTTTCTAGTGCTTGGACAACCTTTGAGGAAATGGGGTTGGAGGCCTCTTCTTCCCAACAACTTGGGATTTTTCTTTCTCTACTACCTGTTCTACCGGTTCAGCTGCTTTCTCTATTTCCTGCTGCACATCATTATTTTTAGCTACTGGCTGGACTGTAACTTCTGTCAACCCTGTGGACTCATCTATTTCAATGGGTACTGGAATGAGTGTCTCAGCTTGCAAATTGCCTCTAGATCTTTCCTGCTCAGCATCAAGGTCTCTACCGTTTCTCAGGCTAACTACCATCAGTTACTTTGAGACTTGATCTTTTGGGTTTGTTTGAGTGTCTGCAGGTAATGTCCCTTGAGGACGATTGTTCAGTGTCATAGGAATATGGCCCACCTACACCTCTATATTCTTAATAGCTGCATCATGTGCATCCATCCTCTCATTGGTTTTGGCATGTGACCCAATTACCTACTGCATCATAGCTTCCAACCTTAGTAACCCATCGTCATGTCTACCCCCATGATGTGGTGGAGGTGGATGATATCCATGCTGCTGAATGTTGAAGGCTTGAGGTCTGGGATATGGAGCCATATTGGATATGGAGCCATATTGTTGGGTGCCCTCATACCTGCTGCATTGTATTGTGGATGAGGAGGCCGGTACTGCTGTGGAGCCTGTTGACCCCAAATCTGGTTTCCCTATCGCTGCCCTCCATAATTAGCTACGTAGTTCATGTCTTCATGTTGATGATGATGTTCCTGGTATGCAGCCCATGGATTAGCTATGGGTTGGCTAATGCAAGATGTGCATAAACCACCATTGGTAGTATCAACAATATTAACATGCTGCTTAACCCCAGATTCTTCCACCTTTTTCATTAGGATGCTCATTTGTGTCAATAAAATAGCCATGTTCTCCTCCATAGCGTTGGAAGGATTCAGAGGTACAAAGTGTACCACTGAAGTGATAGGAGCATTCCTGGTTGCCCACCCGGAGTTCTGAGCCATCTTGTCAAGCAAATTCTGGCCTTCTCTCCAGGTCTTGCTCTGAAAAGCCCCACCTGTTGAGGCATCTACTATATTCTTCATGCTATCCGAGAGCCCCATGTAGAACCTTTGACCCAACATCTGTTCAGGAACCCCATGGTAAGGACACATAACTAGCATACCCTTGAATCTACCCCAAGTCTTATGCAATGTCTCCATCGGTTTTTGCTTGAAGCTCACAATCTCATCAATTTGCTGAGTTGTCTTATTAGGTGGATGAAACTTGTTGTGGAATTGCTTGACTAACTCATCCCATGTTGCTATAGAGTTAATGGGAAGTGAGTTGAGCCATACATGTACATCCCCCGTAACTGAGAATGGAAACAACAATAGCATGATTGCCTCCGGTGTCATAATTGGCCGCCTCTGCGTCTTCCATATAGAAAGAAAATTCTTCAGGTGCTGCTGTGGATCTTCAACCTGAGTCCCAGAAAATAGTCCCTTATTTTGCAACAAGTGCAGCATATTGTTAGTGATCTGGAATGACTCAGCTTGAATGGTTGGCACAATAATGGCAGTTTCCAAATTATCAGCAGTTGGTTGTGCCCAGTCGGGCAGAGCACCTTCATGCACCTCTTGCACCTCTTGTATGTTCAACCCAACTTGCTGGTTTGGGTCGTTTATGTCTTCCATGTCAAAATCTAGTTTCAGTGGTTGCTGAGATTGTTGAAGTTGTCTGATTGCCCTGTTTCGTGCCCGAAATGTTTGCTCTGGGTCTGAGAGTCCTTCAATTAGTTCTCCAGTCCTTGTAGATTTCCTAGGCATGCACCTGAGCACCCAATTAAACAATCGTCAAAATTTTCAATTTAGAGTGTGTAGAGAGAATCTGACTACACAAGAATCTTGCAGTTCTATCAATGGCAATTGATAATTCAGTTAACTCCCCGGCAACGGCGCCAAAATTTGATCACGCCCAACTATGCCTTAGAAAATGACAATGCGGTCGCTGTCAATATAACCCGGTTTATTAAGTCCGAAGTCGATTCCCACAGAGAGTTAACCTATCAATCACAACTTTCAAAACCCAATAAATACTTCCGAATTAGCTTCCAAAACTTTTGAATATCTTTATGAGTGGTTTCTACTAACTACTTTTGCAATAAACTTAAGACTTGAAGAAAATAATTGAATATGTTGTAAAGAATAATGAGAAAGACTAAGGTATTGATTTCCCCTATTGATGGAATCCCTTCTGTTTATGCTAATACAAATTGTCAATATTTTTCTATCAATCATGAACTCTATTTCTACCATAATTCTCTCCCGAGTAATTACAATAATTTACTATTGCACTCTTCCGAGCTTCCCTAGCTAGCTTTAATTAGCACAGTTCACTTTAGATTGCACCCAAGGTTTCGTTAATCCTAACCCCACCTTTACGCCCACAATTATAGATTCCTCCAATAATCTAGGTGTGGTGTTGTTCAACAATATCCTAAATATGCACTCTTTTCCAAGTTATGCACACTAAATAGGCACATCTAATTTAGGATCCTATCAATTAACTACAACAAGAATAAAGTTGAACAAATAGAAATTTAGCTAACAATTTGTATTCACATAACCCAAAAGTTCATCAATCAATGGGTTCCGTCAAAACCTTAGATAAAGATTTAGCTACTCATAATTAAGAAAACAAAAGAGATAATTGATTTCATAATCAAGAATTCAAAGTAAAAGAAAGAAAGATGTTGAGAGAGTTCTCTCTTACGAGTTTGCTTGCGAAAGTAGTCAATAGTACAAAACTTGCCTCCTTTGGGCGAATCCTAACAAGATATATAAGGTTTAGGTTTTACAACTTTCATTTTTACACTTAAGTCCTTAAAATTTCTGCCTTCCACCGCGGTTTGACCACGTTCGCTGTGGAATCGCGATGGATCATGTCTTCTGATTCTTCAAAACATCCGCAAGCCTGTTCTACCGCGGTTCTGCCGCGGTCGCGGTAGAACCGCGGTCAAACAATGCCGCTGAATCTTTCGACTATTTCAACACAATTTCTTGACTTGTTCCACACATGGCCTTTTTCACCTTCTTTTGACTCCAAAACTGCTCTTTTAGCCTATCAACTCTTGTGTACCTATAACACACTAAAAACACTAATAAGAGCATTTTATCATCATATATATATATATATATATATATATATATATATATATATATATATATATATATATATATATATATATATATATTATCAAAACAACATTAAAGTGTGATTATTTAGGGCATAAATATAGTCAAATTCACCTATTATCAGGAAGCACGAACAAACAACCAACCCGTCGAGACGCAAATCCACAATGACACACCAGCATCCATTTTGAGAAAAATGGAAGAAATGGAGAGCGAAAAGAAAGCCCTCCGCGACCAAATAAAAGAGCATCAGGATAGGGTCGACAAGATCCCTGGAGCACGTAAATTGCTACCCAAACGCGACGTGGGAAGGTTCATAGAACAACCCTACTCCGAGGAAGACGCCCCTTACACTGTCCCAAAAACTTTCAAGATGCCTCCTTATCTGAGTGTATACGATGGAACCACTGATCCCGAAATCACCTCATCCATTATGTCATCGCTATGAAAGGTAACGACATGTCGAAAGAGCAGGTACCATCTGCGCTATTGAAGAAGTTTGGCGAGACGCTTGCCCTAATATGGGACTCTCAACTGCCCGCCAAAGCAATCTCAACCTTCGAAGAAATGGCGGACAAGTTTGTCACCGCACCCGCCGGCACGAAGATGGCAGAGGCAAGGTGAACGACATCTTGCCGTTAGGCAAACCACGGGCGAGGGCCTCAGGGACTACATTGCTAGATTCAATAGGGTGAGGAACAACCTGCCAAACGTGTCGGAAGGCATGGCGGTAGCTGCCTTCCAGAACGGACTCAGCAGGGACGGTTCCAGAGCAACTAAAAAGATACCAAGCCGGCTCATGAAATATCATCCCACAACTTGGGTCGAGATCCACAACGCCTACTGCGCCGAGTTACGAGCAGACAAAGATGATCTCAACGGGCCGACCCGATGATTGACAACTATACACTCAGACACAAGGAATGATCGACGTCATGAAGGACGCCGAGAACTTCCCCCTCGCCCCAGTAAAGAACGACATCAGCCGTACATGAGGTCTCCTCATCCGTCTCCTCATCATACAGACGCATTGCAACGACATCTCGCCCTACTCAAGAAAGAAAGAGGTACGCCCCATTTGCTTTCATCACATAACTTTTGTGTCTCTCCTTCAGAGATAGTGTACACACTGGAAAAGGTTGGCACCAAGGTGCAGTGGCCTCAGAAAATGAAATCAGATCCTGCCACGAGGAAATCAAATGTCTTGTGTGAATTCCACCAACAGTGGGGACACAAAACCGAAGATTGCATAGGCCTACGAGAGGAAGTCGTCAGAATGCTAAATGAGGGATACCTAAAGGAGCTACTTAGCGACAAGGGAAAAGTCAATTTCGCACGCAAGCGAGAACAGTCCCGCAGGCCACCAAAGCCACCCTCCCCGACATGGACAGTAAACATGATCGTCGGAGATGGTGCCGATGTTGCTATCAACAATGTCAAATTCGCCAACACACACAAACTGAGGCAAACCATCTCCCACGAACGGTACGATGACTTCGAAGGTAGTATCACCTTCGCTAAGTCTGATGCCGATAGTTTGTGTTTTCCCCATTATGATGCTTTAGTTATCACTTTACATATTGTTGATACAGACGTCAGGAGAGTCATGATCGATGACGGAAGCGGCGCTTGTATCATCCATCCAAGAGTCTTTTCACATATGGGACTCAAGGATACGATAATACCCCGTTGTATAACTATAACCGGTTTTAACAATGTAGTGGAGCGTACATCAGCAGAAGTGATGTTGCCCGTCCTTGCGGGGGGAGTCACATTGGAGACGACTTTTCACGTAATGGACCAAGAAATGGAGTATAATGTTATCATCGGACGCCCATGCATACATGTCATGCGAGCAGTCCCCTCAAGTTTATACTAGGTGGTCAAGTTCCCTAGCCCATGGGGGATATTCAACATCAAAGGAGAGCCACACACAATGCAAAAGTGTTACAATATAACAAAAGATTGCGGCCACACCCGACAACTAAAAGGAGGAAGCGCAGAAAAATAGCCATTAGCCATGTCGGGGACCAAAATGGACTCGACGACTAATACCATCAGAGACCCATACATTGTGGAAGCCTGCAAAGCGACGATCGAGGACCTCGATCCGGTTCAGCTGGATCGCCACAACCCAGAAAAGAAAGCATACATCGGCCAGAAGCTCACCAACCCAGGTAAGTATCGTGAATTTTTTACTGATCTTGAGGGCATATTTGCCTTTTCCCATGTAGACATGCCAGTGATCTCACCGGACATCGCTACTCACAAACTCAACGTCGATCCGTTACATTTACCGGTACGACAAATCAGAAGAAAATTCAATGCCGCGATTAATAAAGTAGTCCACGAAGAAATGGACAAATTACTCACCAACGGCTCTATCAGAGAGTCAAAATACCCACAGTGGGTCGCCAATATAGTAATGGTTAAAAAGAAGAATGGAAAATGGAGAATGTGTGTGAACTTCACCGACCTGAACAAGGCATGCCCCCAAGGACTCCTTCCCTTTCCCACACATCGACCAACTAATCGATGCGACAACCGGACATGAACTGCTACGTTTTTTGGATGTGTATTCCGGTTGTAATCAAATATTAATGGTTGAAGAAGACCAATAAAAAACCACGTTCATCACGCATCAGGGTACCTACTGCTACAAAAGTAATGCCATTTCGGCTATAAAGTGTGGGGGCCACATATCAAAGATTATTCACCAAGATGTTGAGAGAACAGCTTGGCAATACCATGGAGGTTTACATCGATGACATGCTAGTGAAGTGCGATAGAAAGGAAGATCACATCAACCACTTGCAAGAGACCTTCGAAATACAGAAAAGGTATGGGATGAAACTGAATCCTAAAAAATGCGCCTTTGGCGTAGCGTCAGGGAAGTTTTTAGGTTTTCTTATGTCCCAAAGAGGCATCGAAGTCAACCCTGATCAAATCAAAGAAATTGCTTCAATACCCGAAGTGCTCAACAGCAAAAAGTAGTTCTAGAAATTGACGGGTCGGATAACTGCCCTCTCCTGTTTCATCTCTCGATCCTCGGACAGATGCCACAAATTCTTCAACATCTTGAGAAAAGACAACGGATTTCACTGGAATGAAGAATGTGTTAAAGCCCTAAAAGAACTAAAAGCATACCTGTCATCACCACCGCTACTATCAAAGGCGGAACCGGGAGAACCCTTACTCACATACCTAGCCGTATCAGAAGTTGCAGTCAGCATAGTGTTGGTTCATGAAGTAAAAGGTACGCAATCACCTATCTATTACATCAGGAAAACCCTAGTAGACACCGAAACACGGTATCCACACCTCAAAAAATTGGCTCTGGCACTAGTCACGGCTTCGAGGAAGCTGAGACCCAATTTCCATTACCACCCCGTTAAAGTAGTGACCACTTTCCCCCTGAGGAGCATCTTGCACAAGCCCGAGCTATCGGGCCGGCTCGCCATATGGGCCATAGAGCTCAGCGAGCACGATATCACATAAATTCCCAAAACCGCCATCAAGTCGCAAGTCCTCGCCGATTTTGTGGTTGACTTCAACACCAAAATATTGTCGGAGGTAGAAAAGGAAGCCATGCATTCCGCCTTAAATACCGACCTCTGGACTCTCTACACAGATGGGGCTGCAAATTCCTCGGGATCAGGACTGGGACTCGTCCTCGAAGTCACTACGGGTGAAACCATTTTCCAGTCCATACGATGCCCCGAGATGACTAACAACGAGGCAGAATATGACACCATTATTGCAAGTATAAAGTTAGCCATTAGGTACGGGGCTCGCCAACTCGTCTTGCACTGTAACTCACAACTCGTAGTAAATCAAGTCGCCGGGACTTATCAAATCAAGGAACAAAGGTTGCAGAAATATCAAGCGGAAATCCACTGGTTGATGGCACAGCTCGATGAATGCCGCTTCGAACAAATTCCTAGAGTGCGCAATGCCGAAGCAGCCGGCCTAGTCAAGCTGGTTGCGGCCACCACAAGCCTAAGCAAAGAAAGCATCGTCACTCTCCTTCACTCGGCAATCGATCACACTGAGGTACTCTCCCTACATCTAACTTGGGACTGGCGCAACCAATTTCTATCATATTTACAGGACGGAAAATTACCGCCAGACAAAAAGGAAGCAAAAAAGCTTCGCATGCAGGCAACAAGGTATTGCATGGTAAACAACAAACTCTACAAGAGGACATTTGGAGGACCCCTGGCCAAGTGCCTAGGCCCCAACCAGACAACACCAATACTGAAGGAAGTACACGAATGCCATTGTGGTGCCCATACAGGCAATCGAGCACTCGTACGTTGCCTGGTGCAAGCTGGATACTACTGGCCCACCATGAAATAAAATGCTACGAAGTACGTCTACCGGTGCGAAAAGTGTCAAAAGTTCACCTCCTTGATACACCAACCATGGAAATCCCTCAATTCAGTCACTTTGCCATGGCCATTCATCAAGTGGAGAATGGATATAATCGGACCACTACCCGCCGGACGAGGAAAGGTATGTTTTTTATTAGTTTTAACTGACTACTTCTCCAAGTGGGTGGAAGCAGGTGCCTACGCCCAGATTCGCGAGCAAGAGGTCATCACCTTCATCTGGAAAAATATCATATGCCACTTCGGCATCCCCAAAGAAATCACTTGTGACAACGAGCGATAGTTCATTGGGCAGAAAACAACCGACTTCTTCGACAAATGGCATATCAAAAGAATACTCTCAACACCGTATCATCCTGCCGCCAAAAGTCAGGTAGAGTCGTCCAATAAAACCATATTGAGTATATTAGAAAAGAAGCTCGAAGACGCCAAAGAACTATGGCTCGAGCTATTGCCAAAGGTGCTATGGGTACCCAAAACCACCCCCAAGTCCTCCACAGGAGAAATGCCCTACTCGCTGGTCTACGGGACTGACACCATCCTACTGGTCGAAGTAGGTGAGCCGAGTCTAATATACTCGCACACAAGCAGAGCGGAGAATGATACGAATCGACTCCAAGACCTCGATGAAGCCGAATAAAGAAGATAGATGGCCCACATTAGGGTGGTGGCCCAGAAACAACAGATCGAAATATACTACAACAAGAAAGCAAAAATTTGATCGCTCAAAGTGGGTGACTACGTGTTAAAAGCGAATACGCTAGCATCCAAAGACCCCAGCGAAGGAAAATTGGGGACCAATTGGGATGGGCCCTACAAAATCACCGCAACAACGGACAAGGGTTCATTCCGACTAGAAACCATGGATGGGAAAACGCTCCAAAATAACTGGAACATCTCCCACCTCAAATATTTCCATTTCTAGAAAGAGTATCCCCCGAGTCGTACTCTTTTTCCCTCATCTGAGTTTTGTCCCAATTGGGTTTTTGTCGGAGAGGTTTTTAATGAGGCGATGAAGGAGATGCTTGAAAATTCTTCGGAGGCTAATCGGATACACCAAGCATTCCGACAATGACATATCACAGGGACAAAGGCTACGACCATCTCCAATGTATGAAAGGTTGTGGCTATCTCCAATGTAGGAAAGGATACGGTCATCTCCAATGTATGAAAGGCTACGGCCATCTCCAATGTATGAAAGGCTAGGCCATCTCCAATGTATGAAAGGCTACAGCCATCTCCAATGTATGAAAGGCTACAGCCATCTCCAATGTATGAAAGGCTACGGCCATCTCCAATGTATGAAAGGCTACGGCCATCTCCAATGTATGAGAGGCTACGGCCATCCCCGGTGTATAAAGAGGCTACGGCCATCCATAAACGCAAAAGGCTAAGGCCACTAATAGCGCCTAGAGAGGCTACGACTATCCATAAATGCAAAAGGCTAAGGCCACTAATAGAGTATAGAAAGGCTACGCCATCCATAAACTTAAAAGGCTAAGGCACTAATAGTGCTTAGAAAGGCTACGGCCATCAATAAATGCAAAAGGCTAAGGCCATTAATAGCGCATAGAAAGGCTACGACCATCAATAAACGCAAAAGGATAAGGCCACCAATAGCGTATAGAGAGGCTACGACCATCCATAAACGCAAAAGGCTACGGCCACTAATAGCGTATAAAGAGGCTACGACCACCCATTAAAACACAAAAGACTGAGGCCACCAACAGCGTGTAAATAAGTTGCAGCCATCCACAAACGCATAAGAGGCTACGACCAAACTTGCGAAAGGCTAAGGCCAATGTCGAAACAACCAACTCGGTTTGACCCGATACGATCAGAGCTGAGGGAAAGACAACAACCGCTTCAAAGTAAACAAGTAGCTAAGGACACAGTCGATTCAGCCCAACTACAACAAATTAACTCGATAAAAGTCGATACCACGCAATGAGTACACAAGATTAAAGTACAAAATAAGACGTAAACACAATGCATGTACGATTTCTATTTACTCCAAAAATGTTTCATGTACAAGTCATTTACAATAATCACGTCTACAAAATCAAAGCAAGAATTCAACCTAACTACCGCCCTAGCCTTCGCCACCCCCCGGTGCACCAGTCGTGCCGTCACCACGGTCATCGCCGCCCTTAGTCCGGAATAGTAATGAAATTCAGGACCCCGTGTCCAACTTATTCACATCCACAAAAGTATATCCTATCGGGCTCGGGGAATCACGGTTGTACCCACAAGCTTCTCGTGTGATCCTAACCAGACGACGCTGGTCTTCGAGTTCTGTCTTGATGGACCTGTCGACGGCCCGTAGCTCCTCAAAAACTGTCTGCCTTGCCTCGACATACACCTACATGTCATGCGCTTCACGGGATACGTCGTCGACAGGATCGATCGCTGTCACCTGCTGAAGAGCGTCAACCTCCATCACTTTGGCCTTTAGCTCAGTATTTAAGGCGTCAACTCTGGCATGCAATTTAGTTGCCTCCACCATTGCCACGTGGCCAATCTCCAACTCTTCCACCTTCTGCCAAAGAAGATTCTCCAGCTCGTTATTTCGAGCCACAACGGCCATTATACCCGTTAAAACTAGGTCGTACGCTCTCGCACTCAACTCTCCGCCTACTCCAACCCCTCCCGAAATACTTGAAACTATGGGTCCTGGGCATAAAGGTCTGCCACCATTTTCTGCTTGCTTTGGACCTCCCTGTATTTCTTCATCGCCCTCCTAAGAACGACATTCGTTTTCCGATTACGCCAGCCACTCTCCACTTCCAAAATGAGGGTCTAAAAGAAAAAGAAGAAAAGAAACAAAACCCAAGTCAACACAAGCCTCAAGGATTATAGTAAAACAACAAGAAATAATGATAGAGCTTACCTACAAAGTTGCGCCAGCGACTTGGCGGGATAAGTCCGTGTCGTTTACATCTTTTAAGGTCTCGGTCTGAGCCGCCACGTACAGTAAGGTCATGTCCGCCGCGGCCTGCTCACTGTCCAGCAACAGATTATATCTCGTTGGGATCATGAGCCGACGGTTAGGCCCCGCCATCGCCATGTCAACCCTAGCATAGGCCTCTCGCAGTACGTCCGTAGAAGTAGGAGCTCGTCCAGAAGCTGCTCCTTCCACGCCAGCAGCCAACTTAGCGACAGCCGGTACATCGCCTCCTTCGACTTGAGGGGAAGAAGTATCGACTACAACTTCCCTCAGAAGGGCCGCCCTCTATAGGCGAGTAGCATCACCCATGAAGATCGTCCTTGACTCAGGTCGGTGGGTAACCGCTTTCCTACACTCCATGGCTATGCCTTTGCCAAGAAGCTGTCGGAGCCTTTTTCGCTCCGGCGGCTCGTTGGCTTCAGAAGCCTTCTCTTCGGCAGTAGAAGATGGAGGCGAAGGGTTCTCCTCATTCGTCGGTTCAACTACCAACTCGACTACGGGATGAGTAGTCTCAGGAGTATCCTCGATAGATGGCTCCCAAATTTCATCCTCACCCTCGGAGCGAACGTCTTCAAAAACATCCTCACTGTATGCCTCCACATCCGCATGCTCGCCCTCAGGACGAGTAACCTCAGGAACGTCCCCATCTATACGTTCGTGAACTACATGCTCGAAATCGGAGTCCGCCGATAGGGAAGTAGTAGCACGACCTCTTATCCTCCTTCGTGGGATGCTCCGGGCTGCCAACGTATTAACCAAGGAAAAATACGTCAAAGAGTGTGATACCAAAGAATAGTATTGCCAAATCAGAAACTGACACAATACCTGGAAGGCCATATTTCGTGGTAAATGCCACCCACCTCCTGCATTCTTTGGCGAGTGGGATCAACCGCCCCACCACGTCCTAATGTCCGGCACAGACCGGGGCATGGACGCCCTGGCAGCAGATACAAAAAACAAGGGAGGTTTTAAAGGTCGAGTAGGCGTAAATGATTGAAAACGTTAAATGCATGAAACGATGCTTTCATTCGGGGTTCCATGCTTGAGGGAATCCAAGGGGGTCCGCCACTAAATTCGAGGTTCAGAAAAGAAAAACTTCAACCAAAACTGACGGTTGGGCTTGTCGTCCATTTCGACGACCAAACCCTTCATCCCACGATTCTTCAGCTGCAACATCATGCCCTTCATGATACGGGGACTGAAAAATTGCAGCAGATGGTGTATCGTGATGTCAAGTCCGGCCCTCTCGGCATAAGTCGTCAATATATGACATATTTTCCATGTGTAGGGAGTGAGTTAGGTCGGACATACATTATAGAATCTACAAAGTTCTTCCGCCAACGGGTATATTGTGATGACCCAAAGAGTCATCACCTGATTTCCTCATTTGTCCCACGCTTTTGAGGCCTTAAAAACCTCATTTTATATTGCCTCGATTTATGTGCATAGTCCGGGCATGTAGCTGGAAAGATTTTGTGTTAGAATATGTGAACTCTATGAAAAATTTGATATTAATATTGATATAGTTGACTTCGGTCAACATTTTAGGTAAACGGACCCGGACCCAAGATCGGACGGTCCCAGAAGGTCCGTAGGAAAATATGGGATTCGGGAATGCGTCTAGAGTCGAATTCTGAGGCCTAGAGCCCAAGATATGAATTTTTCTATTAAATTGTTCTTGCTGAAATTATTAAATGAAAATTGATTAAATGACCATGGTATCGGGCTCGTAGTTTTGTTCCGATGCCCAATACAAGTCTTAAATATTATATAAATACTTCCTGCAAAGTTTGATGACATTTGAACGTCGTGTGATGTGCTTTGAACCTTGAGTTCCAAATTTGAAAGTTTATGAAGTTAAAGGAAGAAAATCATTAATCTGAGGCTTGATTTTATGAAAACAATATTATATTGGCGATTTGATCACGCGAGCAAATTCGTAGTATATTTTTGAAGTTGTGTGCATGTTTGGTTTGGAGCCCGAGGGCTCGGGTAAAGATTTGATAGACCTTTAGAGCAGATTTATAAAAATAACACAGCTGGTATTTTTCCCCAGCTGATATCTTCGCAATTGCAAAGAATTACTTGCAATTGCGAAGTGTCCCAGAAACAGGCCAAGTTCGCAAAAGCGAACAAGAAGTCGCAAATGAGAAAAGGCACTTATATGGTCTTGGTTCGCAAATGCGAACAACGGATCGCAAATGCAAAATGCACAGGAAGCCTTTGAGTTCGCAAATGCGAACTATATCTCGCAAATACGAGGCTGGCAGATTTGAGCCTAGTTCTCAAATGCGAACAGATTCTCGCAAATGCGAGGGCCACAGTTAGAACCTGCTAAGGTCGCAATTGCAAACAAATGTTCACAATTCCCATATCCGCAGCTGTGCAATCTGATACTTTTCAAAACCCAACACACCACACACGATTCTCTAAGACCAATATAACTCCAAGTCACTTGTAAGTCACTTTTTACTTAATTCTTTCAATTCCTAACATCATTAAACATATTTTCCAAGAGAAATCAAAGGTTTTCATGGTTGAAATTGTTGTTTTTGGGTAGAACCTAGGTTTTTCATGAATTGGGGAATTGGACCTCGATTTGAGGTCCGATATCGAAACAAATCATATAATTGAATGAGGTAATGGGTAACCGGATTTTGGTCCGAACCCCAAGTTTCGACCACGTGGGGCTAGGGGCATTTTGGGAAATTTTGGGTTAAACTTTGAGAAAACCATTTTTAAGCATCCAAACCAATTTACATAGTATTTATTAAAGTAATTGAAACAATTGTGATTAGATTCGACCAAGTTGAAGGTTGAAATTCGAGGTAAAGTGATAATTGAAGGATAATTAGACTTCAATACTTAGAGGTAAGTGTTTGATCTATCCTAGCTTGAGGGAATAGGATTGAATGTGCTAATTGCTATGTGATCGAGTGCGGTGTATAGGCTGTGGTGACGAGCATCTGTACACTGGCGTCTAGCATGACCGTGAGTCATCTATTGACATGTATTGTGAAGTTGATTAGTGTTTCCCTTGTCGGGACTTTATTGTGAAGTTGCTTAATGTTTCCCTAGCCGGGACTTTATTGTGAAGTTGATTATTGTTTCCCTTGCCGGGACTTTACTGTGATGATTATTGTGTCCCTTGACGGGACGGTTCATATTATTTGTTTCATTCTTTTGCCCGTAACTGTGATTGTTATTTGGGTGAGGAAGAGTGATAATGCACGAAGGGTGATTCCGTGCCTTGTTTTATTGATTATGCACGAAAGATCATGTCGTGCCTTGTTTTATTGATTCTGCATGAAGGATCATGTCGTGTCTTGTTTTATTGATTATGCACGAAGGATCATGACGTGCCTTGTTTTATTGATTAAGCACGAAGGATCATGCCATGCCATGTTTTATTGATTATGCACGAAGGATCATGCCGTGCCTTGTTTTACTGATTATGCACGAAAGAACATTCTGTGCCGTTGTTATTTGAACCATGCACGAAGGATCATGCCGTGCCATGGATGTTAGAATGAGAGTAAAAGCACGAAGGATGATGTCGTGCACTTTGATTTGATTATTTGGTAAGGATGAGAGTAAAAGCACAAAGGGTGATGCCGTGCAACCATTTGAATTTCTTGTTGTGGTGATAGCTTGTTTTTACTACACTCTGATTCTCTTTACTGATTTATTATATGTTGCTGATTGTGTTCCCCCAGCGTGATACTCCTTTGTTAGTTGTGTTATTTGATAATCCTGTTATTTTATGATATATACATATATTGAACTGCACAGGTTTATGTGAGTGTTTGGTCCTAGGCTTGTCACTACTTCGCCGGGATAGGCCAGGCACTTACCAGCACATGGGGTCAGATTGTGCTAATACTACACTTCTGTGCGTTTTTGCACAGGTCCAGGTTTCGAGCAGGAGCAGTAGCAGCAATAGAATACTTGTGGGATTTCTGTGCTTCCGAGACCGAGGTAGCTTACAGGCGTTCGCAGGTCCGGCGTCTCTTCTATTTATTTTTGTTTATTGCTATGGTCTTATTGTTCCGAGATAGACGGATTGTTCATTATTTTTTTTAGACCATTATATGTAGTTATTCCTTAGTTGTTCGTGTGTTTGTGACTCCACATCTTGGGTAGATGATTTATGTCAGTTGCTTTACATTATTTTTATTCATCCCTTAATTCGAAAAACATCCGCATTTAACAATTTGAGTCAATATTCTTGCTATTATATATGTGAACAAAAGTCATGGTATAAACAGGATAATGTTGAATGAATTGGCTTGCCTAGCTACCACGAGTAGGCTCCATCACGATCCCGATAGTGGGGTAAATCCGGGTCGTGACAAGTTGGTATTAGAGCTCTAAGTTACATAGGTCTCACCACTCACAAACAAGCTTAGTAGAGTTTGAGGGATAGGTACAGAGACATCTGTACTTGTCCTCCAAAGTCTATTGAGTTAGGAAAAAGTCTCTCATTTGTTCCTTCTTGTCGTGCGATTTGTTCCTCAAATACTAATTGAATTTCTACTATGTCCTTTCGCATTTGGTGAGGACACGCGCTTCTTCATCCGCTAATCAGCAGCCTGAGCCCTAGTCAGCTCTCGCGAGAGGCAGGGACCGAGGCTGTGTTGGAGGCTGTGGTAGGGGTAGAGCTCAGCCCCAAACACCGATTCCAGAGGTGGAGCCTTATATTGAGATTGGTGAGGAGGTTCCAGCCCCAGCTGCTCCAGTGGGCCCAGATTAGGTCCCAGTGGAGGTCTTATTTACCCCGGATCTTCGGGAGGCTCTAGTCAGAATAACGGGTTTGATGGACAATGTTGCCAAAGCAGGCTTGTTACCAGTTTCACCAGCCACTTCTCAGGCTAGAGGGGGGTCCAGACTCCTGTTGCACGTACTTCGGAGCCAGTAGCTCCCCAGCCTCAGGCACCAGTAGTTCAGCTAGTAGTGGCCACCCAGTCAGGCACTACAGCTCAGGCCGGAGATGGAACAACCATGACTTCTGATGCTCTATGGAGACTTGATCGGTTCTCCAAGCTGTTTACCACTACTTTCAGGAGTGCCACATCAGAGGATCCCCAGGACTTCTTATTCAGTTTCCATGAGATTCTCAAGACTATGGGAATAGTGGAATCCAATGGAGTTGATTTCTGCACATTCAGGCTTTCAGGATCCACCAAGACTTGGTGGAGAGATTTCTGTTTGACTCGTCCAGCAGGGTCCCCAGCTTTAACATGGGACCAGTTCGCGGAGTTATTTCTGGAGAAGTTTCTCCTTGTTACCCAGCGGGAGACACTTCGGAGGCAGTTTGAGTGCCTCCAGCAGGGTTCTATGACTGTTACCCAATATGAGATGAGGTTTGTTGATCTGGCACGTCATGTGGTTGTGATACTCTTCACAAATCGGGAGAGGGTCCGCAGGTTTATAGATGGTCTAAATCAGCCGATTCGACTTTAGATGGCTATGGGAGTTGGGAGTGACATATCTTTTCAGGAGGCAGCTAATGCAGCTCGTAGAGTTGAGATGGTTCTTGCTCGGGGAGGTGGTTATCCTTCAAACAAGAGGCCTCGCCATTCCGGCAGATTTAGTGGTACTTCTCTGGAGGCAGGGATTCTTATGATAGGGGCTAGTATTCCAGGACTTTCCAATCAGCCCTCCAGTCTTCGTAGGGTGGTCCAAGTGATCGTGGGGTTCATGAGCAGTATTGAGATCAGCCTCCCATCAGTGCCCAACCTCTTCCGAGTGTTCGTAGGGGCCATTCAGGTCATCAGGGCCAGCAGTCCCATAAGCCAAAATATTGTTACGGTTGTGGTGACCTAGGTCATCTTGTCAGTTTTTGCCCTTGAGTAATGGGAAACACTCAGCAGCGGGGTCCTCACCCCATAATTCAGGCCCCAACTGACCCACAACCTACCCAGCCAGCCAGAGGCGGGGGTAGAGATCGTAGAGGTGGAGGTCGAGACCGTAGAGGTGGAGACCGTCCCGCCAGAGGTAGATGTCAGCCAGTGGATGACCGTCCCAGTGACGTAGCTCAGAAGGGAGGTGCCGATCCCCGATTTTATGCTTTACCAGCTAGGCCAGAGGCAGAGGCATCAGATGCTATGATTACGAGTACCACTCTTGTTTGTGATAGAGGTGCTTTAGTATTATTTGACCCTGGGTCTACATATTCGATGCATCTTCCTACTTTGCACCATACCTGGCCGTGCCTAGCTATGCCCTGGATATTCCAATATATGTGTCTACACCAATGGGTGATTCTATAGTAGTCGACCAGGTGCATCATTCGTGCGTAGTTATATTTGGGGGTCTTGAGAACCGTGTGGATTTATTGCTATTAGACATGGTGGATTTCGATGTCATATTGGGGATGGACTGGCTGTCCTCGTATCATGCTATCTTAGACTGTCATGCCAAGACAGTGACCTTGTCCTTGCCAGAATCACCCTGACTAGAGTGGATAGGGACCTCAGGCCACTCCGTTCGCAATGTTATTTCCTATGTTAAGGCTCGACGCATGGTCGAGAAGGGGTGTCTAGCTTATTTGACATATGTTCATGATTCCAGCGTGGAAATTCCTTCTATTGATTCAGTTCCTATTGTACGAGAGTTTCCCGAGGTTTTCCCTTCAGACCTGCCGGGCATGCCACCCAACAGGGATATTGATTTCTGTATAGATCTGGCACCGCACACTCAACCCATCTCTATTCCACCCGATTGTATGGCCCCACCGGAGTTAAAAGATTAGTTGCAAGATCTTGTAGGAAAGGGCTTTATCAGGCCTAGTGTTTCTCCCTGGGGTGCACCTATGTTATTTCTGAAGAAGAAGGATGGCTCGATGCGGATGTGTATTGATTATCGGCAATTAAACAAAGTGAATATAAAGAATAAGTATCCACTGCCGAGGATTGATGATTTGTTTGACTAGCTCCATGGAGCGAGGGTGTTCTCGATAATAGACTTGAGGTTGGGCTACCATCAGCTGAAGATCAGGGCGGCTGACATTCCTAAGACAGCCTTTCGCACTAGGTACGGGAACTATGAATTCTTGGTCATGTCTTTCGGGTTGACCAATGCTCCAACAACATTCATGGAGTTGATGAATCGGGTGTCCATGCCTTATCTAGATCTGTTTGTGATAGTTTTTATAGATGATATCCTAGTATACTCCCGCGGGCATGAGCAGCACCTCAGAGTGGATCTTCAAACTCTGAAGGATAATCAGCTATATGCCAAGTTTTCTAAATGCGAGTTTTGGTTGAGTTCGGTTGCATTTCTAGGTCATATCGTGTCATTAGAGGGTATTTAGGTGGACCCAAAGAAGATTGAGACAGTCCAGAATTGGCCTCGACCAGCTTTAGTGACCGAGATCCGGAGTTTCTTGGTGTTAGCAGGCTACTACCGTCGATTTGTAGACGGGTTCTCTTCTATTGCAGCCCCGATGACCAGGTTGACCTAGAAGGGTGCCCAGTCAAGTGGTCAGATGAGTGTGAGGCGAGCTTTCAGAAACTCAAGACAACTTTGACTACGGCACCGGTGTTGATATTACCTACGGGTTCAGGGCCTTACACAGTTTACTATGATGCATCCCGTACCGGGCTTGGAGCGGTATTGATGCAAGATGGTAAGGTTATTGCTTATGCTTCGAGACAGTTGAAAATCCATGAGAAGAATTATTCGGCTCATGATCTTGAGCTGGTAGCAGTGGTCCATGCCTTAAAAATATGGAGGCATTATCTATATGGTGTGGCATGAAAGGTGTACACGGATCACAAAAGCATACAGTATTTATTCAAGCAAAAAGAGTTGAATATGCGACAAAGGATATGGTTAGAGTTGCTGAAGGAATATGATGTTACTATCCTATATCACCCAATTAAGGCCAATGTGGTGGCCGGTGCGTTGAGTAGAAAGTCTGCCAGCATGGGTAGTCTCGCTTATATTCCGGTCAGTCAGAGACAACTTGCTCTAGATGTCCAGGCCTTAGCCAATCGACTCGTGAGACTAGACATTTCTGAGCCTAGCAGGGTGTTAGCCTGCACAGTCGCTCGTTCTTCTCTATTAGAGCGTATCCGTGAGAGGCAATTTGACGATCCTTATTTGCATGACTTGAGGGATACTGTACAGCGGGGAGGTTCCAAGAAGATAACTCTAGATGATGACGAAGTATTGAGATTGCAGGGGCGAGTTTGTGTGCCCAATGTGGAAGGGATTCGAGAGTTGATCTTAGCGAAGGCCCACAATTCGCGGTATTCTATTCACCCGTGCGCCGCGAAGATGTATTAGGACTTACGACAGCACTATTGGTGGCGTAGGATGAAGAAGGACATCATTGTGTATGTCGCTTGGTGTCTAAACTGTCAGCAGGTGAAATATGAGCACCAGAGGCCTGGTGGTGTATTCCAGAGGATTGACATTCCCGAGTGGAAATGGGAGCGGATTACAATGGACTTCGTTACTGGACTTCCTTTGACTCGGATGAGATTTGATGCTATTTGGGTCATTGTTGATAGGCTGACCAAGTCAGCACACTTCATTCCAGTATCTGGCTCTTACTCATCGGAGAAGCTAGCAGAGATTTACATCGGGGAGATTGTTCGCCTTCATGGGGTGCCGGTGTCTATTATCTCAGATCGGGGTACGCAGTTTACCTCGCATTTCTGGAGAGCGGTCCAGCAGGAGTTAGGCACCCAGGTTCAATTGAGTACAGCTTTTCATCCTCAGACGGACGGTCAGTCCGAGAGGACTATTCAGATCCTAGAGGACATGCTCCAAGCCCGTGTCATTGATTTTGGAGGCTCGTGGGACCAGTTTCTGCCATTAGCAGAGTTCACCTACAACAACAGCTAAGCATTTAGATGGCTCCGTATGAGGCGTTGTATGTGAGGCGATGTCGGTCTCCACTCGGATGGTTTGAGCTGGGAGAGGCTCGGTTGCTGGGTACAGACTTAGTTCAGGAGGCCTTAGACAAGGTCAAGACTATCCAGAAGAGATTGCGTTCAGCTTAGTCCAGACAGAAGACTTATGCGGATCGTAAGGTCAGAGATATGGATTTCATCATTATTGAGCGGTTATTGCTCTAGGTATTGCCTATGAAGGGCGTGATGAGGTTCGAAAAGAAGGGCAAGCTCAGTCCTAGGTATATTGGTCCATTTGAGATTTTATACCGAGTGGGAGAGGTGGCCTACAGACTAGTACTGCCACCTAGCTTATCTGCCGTACATTCAGTTTTTCATGTATCTATGCTTCGAAGGAACCACGTTGATCCTTCACATGTGTTAGACTTCAGTACTTTCCAATTGGACAATGATCTATCTTACGAGGAGGAGCCGGTGGCCATTCTAGACCGGCAGGTTCGACAGTTGAGGTCGAAGAGTTTTCCTTATGTGCGTGTTCAGTGGAGAGGTCAGCCTCCTGAGGCATCGACCCGGGAGTTCGAGTCTGATATGCAGAGCCGTTACCCATATTTGTTCCCCGACTCAGGTACTTCCTTCTCTTGTCCGTTGTACTTCCTTCTCCTATCCGTTCGAAGACGAACGGTTGTTTTAGAGGTGTAGGATGTGACGACCCAAAGGGTCATCACCTGATTTACTCATTTGTCCCGCGCTTCCGAGGCCTTGAAAACTTCATTTTATATTGCCTCGATTTACGTGCATAGTCCGGGCATGTAGCTGGAAAGATTTTGTGTTATAATATGCGAATTATATGAAAGATTTGAAGAAGTTTGATATTAATATTGATATAGTTGACTTCGGTCAACATTTTTGGTAAACATACCTGACCCGAGATTGCATGGTCCCGGAATGTCCGTAGGAAAATATGGGACTCGAGCATGCGTCCGGAGTTGAATTCTGAGGCCTAGAGTCCAAGATATGAATTTTTCTGTTAAATTGTTTTTGCTTAAATTATTAAATAAAAATTGATTAAATGACCATGGTATCGGGCTCGTATTTTGGTTCTGATGCCCGCTACAAGTCTTAAATATTATTTAAGTACTTCCTGCAAAGTTTGACAATATTTGAACGTCGTTTGATGTGCTTTGAACCTTGAGTTCCAAATTTGAAAGTTTATGAAGTTAAAGGAAGAAAATCATGAATTTGAGGCTTGATTTTATGAAAATGATGTTATATTGGCAATTTGATCGCGCGAGCAAGTTCGTCGTATGTTTTTGAAGTTGTGTGCATGTTGGGTTTGGAGCCCGAGGGCTCGGGTAAAGATTTGATAGGACGTTAGAGCATATTTATAAAAATAACACAGCTGGTATTTTTCCCCAGCTGATATCTTCGCAGTTGCGAAGAATTACTCGCAATTGCGAAGTGTCCCAGAAATAGGCCAAGTTCGCAAAAGCGAACAAGAAGTCGCAAATGCGAAAAGTCACTTAAATGGTCTTGGTTTGCAAATGCGAACAACAGATCGCAAATGCGAAGATGCGCAGGAAGTCTTTGAGTTCGCAAATGCGAACTATATCTCGCAAATGCAAAGGCTGGCAGATTTGAGCCCAGTTCGCAAATGCGAACAGATTCTCGCAAATGCGAGGGCCACAGTCAGAACCTGCTAAGTTCGCAATTGCGAACAAATGTTCGCAACTCCCATATCCGCAGCTGTGCAATCTGATACTTAAACGAATTTTAAGTCCTTTTTCACCATTCTTTCAAAACCCAACACACCACACACAATTCTCCAAGACCAATATCACTCCAAATCACTTGTACGTCACTTTTTACTAAATTATTTCAATTCCTAACATCATTAAACATGTTTTCCAAGAGAAATCAAAGGTTTTCATGGTTGAAATTGTTGTTTTTGGGTAGAACCTAGGTTTTTCATGAATTGGGGAATTGGACCTCGATTTGAGGTCCGATTTCGAAACAAATTATATAATTGAACTCGTGAGGGAATGGGTAACCGGATTTTGGTCCGAACCCTGAGTTTCGACCATGTGGGGCCAGGGGTATTTTGGGAAATTTTTGGTTAAACTTTGAGAAAGCCATTTTTAAGCATCCAAACCAATTTACATAGTATTTATTAAAGTAATTAAAACAATTGTGATTAGATTCGAGCAAGTTGACGGTTGAAATTCGAGGTAAAGCGATAATTGAAGGATAATTGGACTTCAAGGCTTAGAGGTAAGTGTTTGATCTATCTTAGCTTGAGGGAATAGGATTGAATGGACTAATTGCTATGTGATCGAGTGTGGTGTATAGGCTATGGTGACGAGCATTTGTACACTGGCGTCTAGCATAACCATGAGTCGTCTGTTGACATGTATTGTGAAGTTGATTAGTGTTTCCCTTGCCAAGACTTTATTGTGAAGTTGATTAATATTTCCCTTGTCGGGATTTTATTGTGAAGTTGATTATTGTTTCCCTTGCCGGGACTTTATTGTGATGATTATTGTGTCCCTTGCCGTGATGGTTCATATTATTTGTTTCATTCTTTTGCCCTTAACTGTGATTGTTATTTGGGTGAGGAAGAGTGATAATGTACGAATGGTGATGTCGTGCCTTGTTTTATTAATTATACACGAAGGATCATGTCGTGCCTTGTTTTATTGATTATGCATGAAGGATCATGTTGTACCTTGTTTTACTAATTATGCACGAAGGAACATTCCGTACCGTTGTTATTTGAACCATGCACGAAGGATCATGCCGTGCCATGGATGTGAGGATAACAGTAAAAGCATGAAGGGTGATGCCGTGCACTTTGATTTGATTATTTGGTAAGGATGAGAGTAAAAGCACGAAGGGTGATGCCGTGCAACCATTTGAATTTCTTGTTTTGGTGATAGCTTGTTTTTACTACACTCTGAACTGCACAGGTTTATGTGAGTGTCTGGTCCTAGGCTTGTCACTACTTCGCCAGGATAGGCCAGACACTTACCAGCACATGGGGTCGAATTGTGCTGATAGTGCACTTCTGTGCGTTTTTGCATAGGTCCAGGTTTCGAGCAGGAGCAGCAGCAGCAGTAGAGTACTTGTGGGATTTCTGTGCTTCTGAGACCGAGGTAGCTTGCAGGCGTCCGCAGGCCCGGTGTCTCTTCTATTTATTTTTGTTTATTGTTGTGGTCTCATTGTTCCGAGATAGACGGATTGTTCATTATTTTCTTTCAGACCATTATGTGTAGTTATTCCTTAGTAGTTTGTGAGTTGGTGACTCCACATCTTGGGTAGAGGATTTATGTCAGTTGCTTTACATTATTATTATTCATCCCTTAATTCAAAAGACTTCCGCATTTAACAATTTGAGTCATTATTCTTGCTATTATATATGAGAACAAAAGTGATGGTATGAACAGGATAATGTTGAATGAATTGGCTTGCCTAGCTACCACGAGTAGGCTCCTTCATGATCCCGATGGTGGGAGAAATCCGGGTCGTGACATATAAGGGGAGACCACACCCAATTATGAAGGGGTATTCATAAAAAGCATAGAACCCCGGTCTATGTACATTGGCGAAATCTTCCCCGGCCGCTTCCATAACCACCGTGTCCGAAATCTGACAAGAGACACACAGGTCGTCCAAGTGCGACACAGAGAACTTAGACTCCTCCCATGCAGGAGCTATACACCTTGAGGGAAAGTCCCTTCGAACATAGCTCCCGGGGGAGCACATTGTCTATGAAAAAAGGGACAAGAGGCTTTCGGGCCTTTTACCTACCTTCCGAAGATAGAGGAACCCTAGAAGTGGCCTCCTCTCCGTTTCCTTCATGTCGATGACCACCCTTCGCCATTATCAGTCTTTGATTAAAGATGGGACATGTCAACGAGCTTGTAAAGTTATAAAGCGAACTCTGAAAGTCAAACGCAAAGTTACTAAAAGTCACTATGAAAAGAACAAAGGTACGAAGAACTTTTTCTTGAAGAGATCTAAAGGATTGAAAAATATGGAACCTCTTCCTATTTATAGTACCCTGATACACGGGATTCGAAGAGGTGAGTGTTAGAGAAAGGGGCAGGAAACTGAAACGTCAAATCGCCTCCTGGCCTGCCTTGGAAGTAGTTGTAATTATGATGCATGCCGCCAGTGACGTCAGTTCAAATAGCAAACCACGTTCCAATGTATGGACGACACCACGGCGAGTTGATCATTCCCCCCATTGCAGACATATATCGAATACATCTCCAACAGTTGGAGGGACTAACTGTATGTGGTCGAATTGGATATAACTAATAAGAGTCGAGTACGTCTTTCCCCATGCCCACGACTAATAAAGGCCAACCATATATCTCCCCATGCCCACACGGCGTCGAGGGAAGGTCTTTAACAATGAAGGCGTAGCATCGTCTCGCATACACGGGCGCCCTTTTCCCTCCTTCTTTTTATATTTCTAGGACGTTAGCGGTCCTTAAACGAATTAGGTCTTTAGTGAGGAAACCTTTCCTCTATATAAAGAGGGGTTTTCCTTATTGTAAGGACAAATGTTATTTCTTAATAATACAACATCCGATTATCTTTCTCTCTCTATCATTCACTCTGTGTTAATTATTCTCTCTTTACCTCCCCAGTGATTTTCATTGATCGTTCACATAATCTCGCCATTTCTTATTAAGATTCGCAATATAAAAGCTATAGATATATCTTCGGGGTTTATTATAGTTGATTACGATTTACCCCCTTCTCACAACTTTTAATTGTCCATAACTTATAAAGTAATTGGTAACTTTTGAGTCAAACAATTTTATTACTATATATGATTCGATTCTCAAAATGTGATTTAATTTTGGCATCTCTTCTCCTTGACTTATTGTAACACGCTGAATCTTTTGTGTTATAAAAGTGTTGCAATTGGAACTAGTAAATATTGGATTAAATATGAAGTTCAGTAAAATGGTGCATATACTTAATACTTATGTAAAATAGTTATAGATTTGTCGATAACATCTAGTATCTGAAAAATAGTTAAATTTCTCAAAAAGTTACTGAACTAATGAATATTATCTACCAAAATCACTTTACTTTATTTTGTAATTAAAAAGCCAGTATATTTTAACCATGATAACCCAAAAATCACTCTATAGTTTCAAGGAATATTAATATTGTTTTTGCTAGTATATATATATTCAACTCATTCATTTAAAAAAATTTAAAGTATCTATTAAAACTATTTACTGACGCGCTCCATGATTCTAATGTTAGAACATGCATAGCGAAAGCAAACATACAACTCAGACATCAAATATATATAAACTAGACAATAATATAATTATGATATTAGAAATTACTAACCTCTTGAGAACGTTGCACATGTCCTAGTAAGACCTTGGACGAAATTGCTTTGAGTGAGCAAGAACAATACAACTCTAAAAGGTAAGTTATTGGGTGAAAAATGTCTTCCCTATATAGACTCATTTTTCAGCCAAATAGGGCTCCAAAAAACGTAGAATCCTACTCTAACTCTACCGGATCACTTTTCTATTAAGTCACTTTTTTACCCAAATCATCCCAGATTTTTACTAGGTATAGCAGAGATCACAAAAAATAATAATAGACTACTAATTATAGAATTAATTCAAAATTTTTCATGAACTAATTCTTACTATAATTAATTATAATTTATTCCACTAAAAACTGTAATTGAACTCCTCAATATGAATTTTAAAAATCCACTATCACTTGTTTTAACTCCCCATGTTAAGACCCCAAATACCAGTTAATTAAATTAAACCACCTACCAATTTGATTCAATCAATTAGATAAATCCTTTATAATTTCTCTTAAACTATTTCATGTGACGGATACAAAATTCACCGGCGGGGTTTTCATAGTGAAAACTTACAAGCTTACACGAAGTGGTATCATCAATATCAAAACCAAGTCATGGATTCTATAAACTAATTATTAATTTACAAATGCTATTCGTTATTGTCCAATCAATTTGGCATACACTGACACTAAATAGAGTTGTACCTTTTAACAAATCAAAGTAATAAACAAATGACATTGATCATAATAGTTATATCAAGATTAGGAGTATAATCTCATTAATAAATTAGAGAATATATATATATATATATATATATATATATATATATATATATATATATATATATATATATATATATATATATTCTCTATTTGATCCGTTCAATTCACTAAGTATACTAGCACTAGAAGTTCGAGTAAAACTACACTCATAATCTAGGAAAATTATACTATAATCTTGTGCTACAATCATCAAGATTTGCCCAATAATATCTTCGAATATGAACATCGTTTATTAATTATGAAAACCGACACTTTAATCTCATGTGCATGAGGTAAGAATCCATACACTAAATTGTTTACTACATAACTAAAGGACACATCTAACAAATAATCTATTTAAAATAGTAATTTATTGAATTGAATAAATTAAATAAACAAGTGTTCCATAAAGAATAAAACACAATAATCGCATGGTTAATAGTGTATCCCAATAATTTTTCACTTAGACTCATAATCATGTGTCTACAACTCTAATACCCGTTCCTTCTACATGCTTGTCAAACATCTTTTGCGGCAAGCTCTTCGTAAATGGGTCTGCCAAATTGTCCTATGATACAATCTTCAACACTCTTGTATCATCTCTCAGAGTAATGTCCCGAATTAAGTAATATTTATGCTTAATATGCTTACTCCTATTATGGCTTCTTGGTTTCTTCAACTTTGCAACCGCACCACTTGTGACAATCCAAATGGTCATCACCTATTTTTCTCATCCGTTCCGTACTTTCGAGGCGTTAAAAATCTCATTTTCTATTGCCTTGATTTGCATGCGCAGTCCGGATGCATAGCCAGAATGTTTTTATGTGGAAATATGTGAATTCTGTGAAAAATTTGAAATTTTTTAATATTAATATGATTATAGTTGACTTTGGTAAATATTTTTGGTAAACGGACCCGGACCCGAGATTGGATGGTCCCGGAAGGTCCATAGAAAAATATGGGACTCGGGCATGTGCCCATAGTCAAAATCCGAGGTCTAGAACCTGAGTAAAAGAATTTTTATGTTAAATTATTTTTCTGAAATTATTAAGGAAAATGGAAATAAAAATTAATTAAAAGACTATGGTATCGGGCTCGTATTTTGTTTCCGACGCCTAGTACAAGACTTATAACTTATTTAAGTACTTCCTGTAAAGTTTGGTCGAAATTGGATGTCATTTGACGTATTTCGGACCTAAATATCTAAAGTTGGAAGTTTATGAATTTTGAAATGAAAATGACGATCTTGAGGCTTGATTCAATGATTTTGATGTTATTTTGGCGATTTCATCGCTCGAGTAAGTTCGTAAGACGTTATTGAGTTAGTGTGTGTGATTGGTTAGGAGCCCCGAGTGCTCGGGAGTGTTTCAGAAGTGCCCCGGGATGTTTTACACTTAAGAAATTGCAGAACATCTATTGTTGGTCTGTGCCATGTGATTCCTTATATGTGATTGCATAGGAGGTGCCGCGATCACATAGAGCAAAAATTAGGGGTCTTCAAATCTTTATATGCGATCGCACTACCCCTTCCACGATCGCATAGGTTTGCCAGTTCCTTCAACGCGAACGCAATCTATCCGCGTTCGCCGCACTTCATTATAGTACAAACCTAGACTGCCTATGTATTTCCCTATGTGTTCGCACAACGACATATGCGATCGCAGTGCTTACCAGAACTGACCCTATGCGATCGCAATCCTTCTTTCGCGATCACATATGGAAATTTTGCCCTGTTAAATTTTATTCAAAAAGATAGAACCAGTAGCTACGGGAATTCTTCAGTTTTATCACGAGCCCTCTTCTCTCCCAAGCTTTAGGAAGCCATTAAAGCTCCCAATATTTAAGAACACTTTAGTAAGTAATTTCATACTTATTTTCTTCACTTTTCCTTCATTAATTAGCAAGTATCTAAGCCTAAATCATGAAATCAAAGTAGAAATTATGGGTTTTGGGTAGAGTTAGGGTTTTGAGAATTTTGGGTAATTCAACCTCAATTTGGGGTCGAATCTTAAAATAAATTATATCTTTGGACTCGTGGGGTTATGTGTGATTGAGTTTTGGTCCGAGCCTCGAGTTTCGACCTTGTGGGCTCGGTGTCTAATTTCGGGATTTTCGGAACAATGCTAGGAAATTCATATCTAGGCGATGTGATGTTACCATTGAGCCTTTTATTGATATTATAAAAATTGATTAAGCCTAGATATCACTGTATTAGAGGTGGAATCGCGAGGTAAATAAATAGTTGAGGATTAAACGGATTTCAAGGCTTTGAGGTAAGTGTTTGGTCTAACCCTAGCTTGAGGGAATAGGAGTTGAGTCTTGTTGCTAATTGCTATGTGATCGAGTATGATGTATAGGCATGGTGACGAGTATCTATACATTGGTGTCTAGCATGACCGTGAGTCCTTATAATGTGATTATCACGAGCTGGTTATGAATTCCATATTTATTGAAGGATGTCTATATGTTGTGAATAACGCGTGAACAGTAAGTGATTATCAAATTCCTTGGAGTGTTGGCTCAAAATAGTAAAGTGAATTATAAGATAAGAAAAGTAAGGAAAAGGAAACGTTGTTGATTATTACCTTGTCGGGATGTAAGTATTTATTGTATTCTCCCTTACCGAGATAATTGAATTGTTAATTGTATTCCTTTGCCGGGATGTTTGCCATGTATTTGTTTGATGTGTGTCCCTTAATTCTGACTGTTTCTTGGGGCCTCAGACTGTTAAATGATATTAAGGAGCGGGTTCCGCGCCGCAACAATGATAAATGATAAATAATATGGGTCGGGTTGGACGCTGCAACAGTGGTATTGTGGAGCGGGTTGTACGCCGCAACAATGGTAATTATGGAGCGGGTTACATGCTGTAACAGTTGTTGATATCATGTGTTTATATCTGAATATTGATTTCTTGTTTCATTATGGATTTTAAGCCGTTTTGATTGTTACTCTGGATTACTGTTAATTGTATTTCTCTATAGCATGTTTTCCCTCCCATGTGGTTAATTACTTGGCATTCGATTTCCGTTGTATATTTATAACTGCACATGTTTATGTGTTTTCCAGTCTAGCCACATCACTAATTCGCTGGGTTTAGGCTAGAAACTTACCAGCACATGGGGTCGGTTGTGCTGATACTACACTTCTGTGCATATTTGCACAGGTCCAGGTTTTGAGCAGCAGCAACAGAAACAACAGCAGTGCAGGAGAAAGATTTTATTATAACGAGACTGAGGTATCCTTGCAGGCGTCCGCAGGCCCGGCGTCTCTTCTTATGTTTTCATTTTTACCGTTGCCTCATTGTTTCGAGACAGACAACTGTTATATTTGTTTCAGACCTTTGTATATTGTTGTGACGACCCAAAGGGTCATCACCTATTTTTCTCATTTGTTCCGTGCTTCCGAGGCCTTGAAAACCTTATTTTGTATTGCCTCGATTTGCGTCGCAATCCGGGCACGTAGCTGAAATTTTTTGTGTTGAAGTATGTAAATTCTGTGAAACAAATTTAAGAATTTTGATATTAATATGATGATAGTTGACTTTGGTCAATATTTTTGGTAAACAGACCCGGACCCGAGATCAGACTATCCCGGAAGGTCCGTAGAAAAATATGGAACTCGGGCATGTGCCCGGAGTCAAAATCCAAAGCCTAGAACCTAAGTAAAAGAACTTTTCTGTTAAATTATTTTTCTGAAATTATTAAGGAAAATGGAAATGAAAATTGATTAAACGACAAGATATCGGGCTCGTATTTTGGTTCCGATGCCTGGTACAAGTCTTATATATCGTTTAAGAACTTGCTATGAATTTTGGTCAAAAACTGACGTCGTTTAACATGTTTCAGACCTTAATATCTAAAGTTGGAAGTTTATGAATTTTGAAAGGGAAATGATGATCTTGATGCTTTATTAAATGATTTTGATGTTATTTTGGCAATTTGATCGCTCGAGCAAGTTCGTATGATATTTTTGAGTCATTGTTAATATATAGTATGCGGTCTCGAGGAGCTCGGGTGAGTTTCGGATAGGTTTGGGTTGTGTCATGCTCGTTTTCTTATGCTTCGACATCGTTTCTTCAAGCAAACATGATATCATATTGAACAAATAATCTCTGATTACTATTTTGAATGAAGCATTAGATCCATATCGTAATTACAGACCTGTAGCAAAAAGAATTATCGAATTTGGACATCATATGAGAATTTTATGGCCACTTTGCTAAGGTTGCCAGATATTTAGGTTAATGACGAAACTGCCCCTGACGGCGTATTAAAAACCTGCACTATTTGCAAATCTTAAAACCTACATATCACCTTCATTATAAGGTCAAATTGAGTGATTCAAAAGCCTAAATTCATTAGAATTTCACAAGAAATCCATTGGGAGTAGTAAAACGCGTAAACAGTATCCTGTAATGAGCAGGTCGAGTTTTCTTCCAATTTTAGAACGGGAAGAAGCTTCTAAGGTGATTTTTAAGAGAGAAAATTAGTGAGTATCACAGAGGTAAGTAATTGGTTATTAAAAAAATCATTTATGGGTGATTATAGACCATAATCCTATTCTTTAATTCCTGAAAAACAATAGAAAAAAAGGATTTTGGGGCCTGGAATTATGAGACCTTTAGGGGTCGATTTGAGAGGTCAAACGGACTCCGATTTTGGTGTTCTTTATATGTACGAAAATGGGAGAAGATGAAGAACACTTTTCTAAAAAAATTTCTGAGTTACGAGAAGTGGTCCTGGGGCTCAGGTTTTGTCTAATTTCGAAATTTTTGGAATAATGCTAGAGAATTCATATCTAGGCTATGGGATGTTACCATTGAGTCTTTATTGATATTATCAAATTGACTATGCCTAGATATCACTGAATTGGAGGTTGAATCATGATGTAAAGCAATAGTTGAGGAATAAACTGACTTCAAGGCTTCGAGGTAAGTGTTTGATCTATCCTAGCTTGAGGGAATATGATTAGAGTATAATTATTGCTATTTGCTAAATGATCGAGTGTGGTGTATAGGCGTGGTGACGAGTGTCTATACATCGGAGTCTAGCATGACCGTGAGTCATTGTTGGTACATGTTGTGAACTAATGTGGAACTCTCCTAAGCTAAATTATGAATTGCTACAAATGTGAAGAGTTCGAGAATAAATTGTGAAATATTGATATTTTGGAGCGTTGGCTCGAATGATAAATATTATTGAAGTAAAATTGAAAGTATTGAAATGAATTATGATTAATCCCTTGCAGGGATGGTTAAATTACTGAAACCTTGAAGGGTTGTGAAAGTTATTGTTATTGTTCCCTTGTCGGGACCATATTATTGTTGCTGTTGTTACTCCCTTGCCGGGATGGTACTTGTTATTCATTTTATTCTTCTTGCTTGTTTGGTTGTGACTGCTGTTTGGGTGAGAAAGAGTGATAATTGCGCGAAGGGTCATTCCGTGCCATTTTTAATTGTATTCGCATGAAAGAACATTCCGTGTTATTTTTAATTATATTCGCACGAAGGAACATTTCGTGCCATTGTTGAATATATTCGCACGAAGGGTCATTCTGTGCCATGAATGAGAGTTTTGTAAGTAAAAGCACGAAGGTGATGCCGTGCACTTTTATATGATTGTTTGGGTGATAATAAGTGTAAAAGCACGAAGGGTGATGCCGTGCACTTTTATATGATTGTTTGGGTGAGAATGAGAGTAAAAGCACGAAGGGTGATACCGTGCACTTTTATATGATTGTTTTGGTGAGAATGAGAGTAAAATCAGGAAGGGTGATGTCGTGCACTTTTATATGATTATTTGGGTAAGAATGATAGTAAATGCACGAATGGTGATGCCGTGCACTTTTATATGATTGTTTGGGTGAGGATCAGAGTAAAAGCACGAAGGGTGATGCTGTGCAACTATTAAATTTCTTATTTTGTGATAATTATTGTTGCGTTCTGTTTCTATTACATTGATGAATTATATATATTCAATTGTTTTCCCATAGCATGTTCCCTCCCTTTTATTTGTTTAGTTAGTATTTTTGTTGTTTTGTGGTACATATGTATATAGAACTACACAGGTTTATGTGAGTGTCTAGTCCTATCCTTGTCACTACTTCGCCGGGATAGGTCGGGCACTTACTAGAACATGGGGTCGGTTGTGCTGATACTACACTTCTGTGCGTTTTTTCAACTGGTCCAGGTTTTGAGCAGCAGCTGCAGCAGTAGTTCGATAGCATGATTTCATTACCACAGGACTGAGGTAGCTTGCAAGTGTCCGTAGGCCCAGCGTCTCTTCTTATGCTTTCATTCATAATGTAGTCTCATTTTGTCGAGAGAGACAGCTGTTATATTTCTTTTAGACCATTATATGTACTTTATTCTTAGTGGTTCGTGAGTTAGTGACTCCACATCTTAGGTAGAGGATTTATGTTGAGTATTTCACCTTTATATTCAAATTTATAAAAGTACACGTCTGCAGTTAATGTTATTATTATTATTATTATTATTCATGTTATTAAATTGACAACAAGATGGTATTTATTAATCGAAATATGGTGAGTAAATTGGCTTGCCTAGCTACCATGAGTAGGCACCATCACGATCCCGGTGTTAGGGAATCCGGGTCATGACAAGTTAGTATTAGAGCTTTAGGTTACACAGGTCTCGTTGCTCGCGGACAAACTTGGTAGAGTCTGAGGGATCGGTACGGAGATGTCTATATTTATCCCAGAGGCTACGGATTTAAAAAATTTCACCTTCATTCTTTCCTATCGTGTGAATTTTTCTTCAAATATTAAATTGAATTTCTACTCTTGTCTTCCCACGAATGGCCATGTCACGTACCGCTTCTTCAGCCGGACAATGGCACAGACTTGTGATAGATTAACTACGCCTTCAGAAGTTTTGTGGAGGTCGGTTACTTTTCACCAAACTCTTCGCTACCCCTTTAGCGGTGCATCTTTTGAGACGGGAATTTCTTGACCAATGCTATGAGATATTGCAGAACGTGGGAATAGTTGAAAGCGAGGGGGTTGATTCTACTCTACTTCGGATGTCAAATAAAGTAGTGTGAACATAATGTACGTTCTAACCAATTGTGGTTTCAACAGACCTTTACGTCTGGTTGATTTATTTGAGTTATGAAGGACACATATTGTGAATTATTGGTTGTTGTGACTCTGACTTACAGCCAAAGGGGGAAATTCCACTATTAGTGAATGGAGCGGATGGCCATGTGTTATGTTAGTTTGGCTTGGAATGTAATTATATATGGTATGGAAAGGTCCCCCAAATAAACTATACATATTAAAGGTTTGGTACTCTACAAGGGGTAAGAATCTCCCAGAGAATAACGAAGAGTATATGAGTAGCTCAACAATGTTAAGACAGTATAGCAAATAAGGAAATTGACCATTGATGTTTGTGACAAGCCTACGAAGAGGGCAAATCGGCCAAGGCAACACTGCCTACTCAACTCTATTTTTAAGAAATGTTCTGAAGGAGTTCACCTTCCAGATTCTCTGCAATATGTGGTATATGCGATCTGAATGGTTGTACCATGTCACCATGACAGTGTACGAATATGTCGTCATGTGCAATAAGTTAGCTGAGACTCAAAGGAATTGTTGTGAATGTGGTAGTTTGGAGAAATGTAATTTAGGAAATCACTCGGGCCACGTGCTCCATTGCAGTCAATACTTATTGTACATGACCAGCCAGAGGTAGAGGTCGGAATGTTAGAGGTGGAGGTGAGAATCCTAAAGGTGGAGACCCAACCGTTGATATAACTTCTATGGTATGACTGAGATCACTACACCAGATGGTGTCATCACATGTACAATTTTTATTGTTATAAAAAGGATATTTTTCCTTAAGTTGATTTGGTTTTTTTGAAAAATTTAGGCGAGTCCTTTTAACATGCCCTACTAATGAGTGAGCTGCATAATCATCAAATCTACTTATGTGAATACTAATGTTGGGCTATTATATGGAGATAGTTATCCCTATTATTATGTGCTGGTCACTAAGAATATTTATGAGGCTAAAAGTGACTTTATATCACTTACTACAGTGGGTTTTGATGTAATTCCTGGAAGAATTAATTTCAATTGTTAATTGCATGCCCTATCGATATGAGGCTTCACTTTATGTCGTGATTTCTTTGACAGACAATTATTAAAAAGAAGAAAGAGAGGAAATAAAAAATTTCAGCTGGTACAATGTGCAAGTACTTGTGACGCAGAGTTGAGGATGTCCTCAAATTTTTGTATAATGTGAAATATTTTTAAACCAAGCTACAAGCTGCGGTGGATCTCATATGAAGACAAGGTCCTGGTGGTAAAAGTTTATGTGTTTAAAATTCTCCTTTTAGGAAATTAAAATTTTTGTACTATATTTTAAATGGGAATCATGTCTGTTATGATTATTTGACAATTCTTGTATAGTTTCTAATCATATTTAGCCATTTCCGTTTTTGTGATCGTTATTTTAGCCCTTAATACGAGCACCCAGGTGAGGATAAATATGACTCATTAATTCGGGAAAGTAATCAAGAGGTCTTCATACCTCACTGTGAGTAAAGTGGGAGTTTCGAAATAAGGTATTGGATAAAACATGATTAATTGGAAATGTTGTAATTTAGGGACAACTCTTATGGCAGAGTCATGGTTATGTGCATACATACGAGGTGTTCATGCCTTTGTTAGACTTGTTCGTGATAGTCCCCATTGATAACGTATTGATATGCTCCCGCAGTCAGAAGGAGCATGCGCAACATCTCAGAGTGGCTCTCCAGACTTTGAAAAATAGTCAGCTATATGCAGATATTTCGAAAGTGTGAGTTCTGGCTAACTACAGTTGCATTCCTAGGTCATGTTGCGACGGCAGAAGGTATACAAATTGATCCAAGAAAGATGGAGGTAGTCAAGGATTGGCCTAGACTAACATCAGCCATAAAAATCCGGAGTTTCTTGGGATTAACAGATTATTATTAGCGGTTTGTGGAGGGGTGTTCATCTATTGCAACCCTGATGACCAGATTGACCTAGAAAGGTGTCCAGTTCGAATGCTCAGATGAATGTGAGGTAAGCTTTCAGGAGCTGAAGATAGCTCTGACTACGGCACCAGTGTTGGTTTTCGCCCACGAGTTCAGGGCCTTACACAGTCTGTTGTGATGCTTCCCGTACTGGGCTTGGAGTAGTATTAATGCAAGATGGAAAAGTTATTGCCTATGCCACGAGACAGTTGAAAATCCATGAGAAGTATTATCTGGTTCATGGCCTATAGTTAGTAGCGGTTGTCATACTTTGAAAATTTGGAGGCATTATGAATATGGTGTGGCGTGCGAGGTATACACGGATTACAAAAGCCTTCAGTACTTGTTCAAGCAGAAATAGTTGAATGTGAAGCAGAGTAGATAGCCAAAGTTATTGAAAGATTATGATGTTACTATCTTGTATCACCCGGGTAAGGCTAATGTTTTGGCCGATGCGTTGAGTGGAAATTCTGCCAGCATGGGTAGTCTTGCTTATATTCCGATCAGCTAGAGACTGCTTGCTTTAGATGTTCAGGCTTTAGCCAACCAATTTGTGAGATTCGATATTTCTGAGCCTAGTAGAGTATTGGCTTGCACGGTCGCTCGTTCTTCTCTATTGGAGCATATCCGTGAATGGCAATTTGATGATCCCCATTTGTGTGTCCTAAGAGACACGGTGCAGCGTGGAGGTTCCACGAAGGTAACCTTAGGTGATGGTGGGGTGTTGAGATTGCAGGGCACGTTTGTGTGCCCAATGTTGATAGGATTCAAGAGTTGATCTTATCGGAGGCCCATAGTTCTCGGTATTCTAGTCACCCAGGCACCGCAAAGTTGAATCAGGATTGACCTGGTTGTGTGTTTCAGAGGACTGAGCTTCCCAAGTAGAAGGGGGAGCAGATCACCATGAATTTTATTACTGGACTTCCGTTGACTCGGAAGAAGTTTGATGCTATTTGGGTCATTGTGGATAGGCTGACCAAGTTAGCGCATTTCATTCCAGTAGCAGTCTCCTATTCATCTAAGAGATTAGCGGAGATTTATATCCGGGAGATTGTTCGCCTTCATGGGGTGCCAGTATCTATTATCTTAGATTGGGGTACATTGTTTACCTCGCGCTTTTGGAGAGATGTTGAGCAAGAGTTAGGCACCCAGGTTCAGCTGAGCACAACATTCTATCCTCAGACGGACGGTCAATTTGAATGGACTATTCAAATTTTGGAAGATATGCTCCGAGCTTGCTTCATTGACTTTGGAGGTTCGTGGGACCAGTTTTTGACTTCAGCAAAGTTTGCCTACAACAAAGCTACCAGTCCAGCATTCAGATGGCTCCATATGAAGCGTTGTATGGTAGGTGATGTCGGTCTCCAGTCGGATGGTTTTAACCGGGAGAGGCTCGATTGTTGGGTACTGATTTAATTCAATAGGCCTTAGATAAGGTCAAGACAATTCAAGAGAGGTTGAGTTCAGCTCATTCTAGGAAGAAGAGTTATGTAGACTGTAAGGTCCGAGATGTAGGTTTCATGGTTGGTGAGTGGGTATTTCTCCGGGTGTCACCTATGAAGGGCGTGAGGAGGATCGAAAAGAAGCCCTAGGTACATTGTTCCATTTGAGATTCTTGATCGAGTGGAAAGATGGCTTATAGACTAGCATTTCCACCTAGCTTATCAGCCGTGCATCCAGTTTTTCATGTGTCTATCCTTCAGAGGTATCACGGCGATCCTACACAGGTGTTAGACTTCAACACTGTCCAATTGGATTTATCTTATGAAGGAGTCGGTAGCTATTCTAGACCGGCAGGTCCCTCAGTTGAGATCTAGGAGTTTTCCCTCTGTTCATGTTCAGTGGAGAGGTAAGCCCCCTTAGGCCTCGACCTGAGAGTCCGAGTTTGATATGCGGACCCCTTACCCACATTTGTTCCCTGACTCGGGTACTTTTTTTTTATCCGTTCGAGGACGAACGGTAGTTTTAAAGGTGAAGATTGTGACAACCCAAATGGTCATCACCTATTTTACTCATCCGTTCCGTGCTTCTGAGGCATTGAAAATCTCATTTTATATTGCCTCGATTTGCATCGCAATCCGGGCACATAGCTGAAAGTTTTTTCGTGTTGAAGTATGTAAATTCTGTGAAAATGTTTTGAAGAATTTTGATTTTAATATGATGATGGTTGACTTTGGTCAACATTTTTGGTAAACGGACCCGGACCTAAGATCGAACTGTCTCAGAAGGTCCGTGAAAATATGGGACTCGGGCATATGCCTGGAGTCGAAATCCAAGGTCTAGAACCTGAGTAAAAGAATTTTTCTATTAAATTGTTTTTCTGAAATTATAAAGGAAAATGGAAATGAAAATTGATTAAAAGACTATGGTATTGGGCTCGTATTTTGGTTCCAACGCCTGGTACAAGTCTTATATATTTTTTAAGCACTTGCTGTGAATTTTGGTAAAAAAATAGACGTCGATTGACATGTTTCGGACATAAATATCTAAAGTTGAAAGTTTACAAATTTTGAATGGGAAATGATGATCTTGAGGCTTGATTCAATGATTTTGATGTTATTTTGGCAATTTGATCGCTCGAGCAAGTTCGTATGATATTTTTGAGTCAGTGTACATATTTGGTATGCGGTCTTGAGGAGCTCGGGTGAGTTTCGGATAGGTTTGGGTTGCGTTATGCTCGTTTTCTTATGTTTCGACATCGTTTCTTCAAAAATAAATGATATCATATTGAACAAATGAGCTCTGATTACTGTTTTGAATAAAGCATTAGATCCGTATCATAATTACGGACCCGTAGCAAAAATAATCATCGAATTTGGATATCGTATGAGGAATTTATGGCCATTTTACTAAGGTTGCCCAGATTTTCAGATTAATAACAAAAGTGCCCCCGACAGCGTATTAAAAACCTGCACTATTTGTAAATCTTAAAACTTGCATATCTCCTTCATTATAAGGTGAATTTGAGTGATTCAAAAGCCTAAATTCATTAGAATTTCACAAGGGATCCATCCCGGAGCAGTAAAACGCGTGAAAAGTATACCTATAATGAGAAGGTTGAGTTTTCTTCCAATTTTGGAACGGGAAGAAACTTCTGAGGCAATTTTTAAGAGAGAAAATCGGTGAGTATCACAGAGGTAAGTGATTTTATTATTAAAAAAATTATTTATGGGTGATTATAGACCATAAGATCATTATTTAATTCATGAAAAACAGTAGAAAAATAGGATTTTAGGGCCTGAAATTATGAGACATTTAGGGGTCGATTTGAGGGGTCAAATGGACTCCGATTTTGGTGTTCTTTATATGTACAGAAACGAGAGAAGATGAAGAACACTTTCTGTAAAAATAATTTGAGAAGTTGTCCTGGGGCTCGAATTTTGTCTAATTTCGGAATTTTTGGAACAATGCTAGGAAATTCATATCTAGGCTATAGGATGTTACATTGAGACTTTATTGATATTATCAAATTGATTATCCCTAGATATCACTGAATTGGAGGTTGAATCACGGGGTAAAGCAATAATTGAGGATTAAGCGGACTTTAAGGCTTCGAGGTAAGTGTTTGATCTATCCTAGCCTGAGGCAATAAGAATATAGTATAATAATTTGCTATTTTCTAAATAATCGAGTGTGATGTATAGGTGTGGTGACGAGTTTCTATACACCGGAGTCTAGCATGACCGTGAGTCATTGTTGGTATATGTTGTGAACTAATGAGGAACTCTCCTAAGCTAAATTATAATTTGCTACAAATGTGAAAAGTTCGAGAATAAATTGTGATATTGATATTTTGGAGTGTTTGCTCGAATGATAAATATTATTGAAGTAAAGTTGAAAGTATTGAAATGAATTATGATTAATCTCTTGCCAGGATGGATAAATTACTGAACCCTTGATGGGTTGTGAAAGTTATTGTTATTGTTCCCTTGTCGGGACCTTATTGGTGTTGCCGTTATTACTCCCTTGCCGGGATGGTACTTGTTATTCATTTTATTCTTCTTGCTTGTTTGGTTGTGACTGCTGTTTAGGTGAGGAAGAGTGATAATTGCACGAAGGGTCATTCCGTGCCATTTTTAATTATATTCGCACGAAGGAACATTTCGTGTAATTTTTAATTATATTCGCACGAAGGAATATTCTGTGCCATTGTTGAATATATTCGCACGAAGGGTCATTCCGTGCCATGAATAAGAGTTATGTGAGTAAAAGCATGAAGGGTGATGTCGTACACTTTTATATAATTGTTTGGGTGAGAACGAGTGTAAAAGCACGAAGGGTGATGCCGTGCACTTTTATATGATTGTTTGGGTGAGAATGAGAGTAAAAGCACGAAGGGTGATGTCGTGCACTTTTATATGATTGTTTGGGTGAGAATGAGAGTAAAAGCACGAAGGGTGATGCCGTGCACTTTTATATGATTATTTCGGTGAGAATGATAGTAAAAGCACGAAGGGTGATGCCGTGCACTTTTATATGATTATTTGGGTGAGGTGAGAGTAAAAGCACGAAGGGTGATGCTGTGCAACTATTAAATTTCTTATTTTGTGATAATTATTGTTGTGCTCTGTTTCTATTACATTGATGAATTATATATATTCAATTGTTTTCCCATAGCATGTTCCCTCCCTTTTATTTGTTTAGTTAGTATTTTTGTTGTTTGGTGGTACATATGTATATAGAACTGCACAAGTTGATGTGAGTGTCTAGTCCTAGCCTTGTCACTACTTCGTCGGGATAGGCTGGGCACTTACCAGCATATGGGGTCGGTTGTGCTGATACTACACTTCTATGCGTTTTTGCAACAGGTCTAGGTTTTGAGCAGCAGCTGTAGCACTAGTTCGATAGCATGATTTCATTACCACGGGACTGAGGTATCTTGCAGGTGTCTGCAGGCCCGACGTCTCATCTTATGCTTTCATTCATACTGTAGTCTCATTTTGTCGAGATAGACAGCTGTTATATTTCTTTCAGACCATTATATGTAGTTTATTCTTAGTGGTTCGTGAGTTAGTGACTCCACATCTTGGGTACAGGATTTATGTTGAGTATTTCACCTTTATATTCAAATTTATGAAAGTACACGTCTGCAGTTAATGTTGTTATTATTATTATTCATGTTATTAAATTGACAACAAGATGGTTTTTATTAATGGAAAGACGGTGAGTAAATTGGCTTGCCTAGCTACCATGAGTAGGCGCCATCACGATCCCGATGGTGGGGAATCCGTGTCATGACATTAGTTTATTCTTAGTGGTTCATGAGTATGTGACACCGAATCTTGCGTTGAGGATATTACTGATTACTCCGTATTTTTTTCAGGCTTCTATATTAGACTTTCGCAGTTATTATTGTCATTATTACTGATGCTATAAATAGTCAACAGAATAGTTTTACTAATACAAAACGGTAGGTAAGTTGCCTTGCCTAGCTACCACGAGTAGGTGATAATAGGTGAATTTGACTATATTTATGCCCTAAATAATCACACTTTGTTGTTGAATTGATATTGTTTATGATGACTAAAATACTTTGATTAGTGTTTATTGGTGTGTTATAAGCACACATAAACCATTGGATGCTAAAGGAGTTATTTTGGAGTCACATGTTGATGAAAAGGCCAAGTGAAGAGTTGAAGTGAAGTGAGCTTGAAAAATTGAAGAAGAAATCCGACGTACTGTTCATCCAAGGTTCACTCGTGACCGCGGATGAACCGCGAAAAAACAAGCTCTATGAACTTTTCGGAAGAATCAGAGGACTGCTCTGTTCGCGGTTCGCCCGCGACCGCGGACGAACCGCGGAAGGCGCCGCAAATATTTTCCTAGTTGTGTACAAATTCAGTTTTTAAGCCCTAAAACCTCTATATAAACCCATAATTCGCCCAATAGAGGCATGTCTTGTATTTTTGACTACTTTTGCAAGACAATTAGTAAGAGAGAACTCTCTCAACTCATTCCTTTATTTTATATCAATTATTTATTCATGAATTCAATTATTATTCTTGTTTCTTTAAGCATGAGTAGCTAAATCCTTTACTTAGGTTTTGATGGAACCTATTGGGTGATGAACTTCTTGTTTATGTGATTACAAATGGTTAGCTAGATTTCTATTTGTTCAACTTCGTTCTTGTTGTAGTTAATTGGTAGGATCCCCAATTAGCTGTGCCTATTTAGTGTGCATAACTTGGAAAAGAGTGCATATTTAGGTATATTGTTGAACAACACCACACCTAGGTTATTGGAGGAATCTATAACTTTAGGCGTAAAGACGGAATTAGGAATAACGAAGTCTTGGGTGCAATCTTAAGTGAAGTATTCAAATTAAAGCTAGCTAGGGTAGCTCGGGAGAGTGCACTAGTAAATTATCGTAATTGCTCGGGAGAGGGTTACGGTACAAATAGCGTTCATGATTGATAGAATATATTGACAATTTGTATGAGCATAACGAGAACGGATTCCATTAATAGGGGAAATCAATACCTTAGTATTTCTCCATATTATTTTAATCAACATTCAATTCTTTCTTTTAAGCCTTTTTAATTCTTGCAAAGGTAGTTAGTCGAAAATCACACAAACATATACTCGAAATTTTGGGAACTTGATTCGGAAGTATTCTTGGGTTGTGAAAGTTGCAATTGGTAGGTTAATTCTATGTGGGATCGATTCTGGACTTATTAGACCAGGTTATATTGACTACGACCGTTGTTTGGACGTGAATCAATTTTGGCGCTGTTGCCGGTAACGGAATTATCAATTGCCATTGACAGAACTTCAAGATTCTTGTGTAGTCGGGTTCTTTCTACACTTTACATTGAATATTTTGACGGTTGTTGATTTGGGTACTCAGGTGCATGCCTAGAAAATCTGCAAGGACTGGAGAACTAATTGAAGGACTCATAGACCCCGAGGGGCTGAACAGGTACGGCTAAACTCACTCCCTATAAACTCTATTGCAACTTGGGATGAGTTAGTCAAGCAATTCCACAACACGTTTCATCCACCTAACAAGACAGCTCAGCAAATTGATGAGATTGTGAGCTTCAAACAAAAACCAATGGAGACATTACATGAAACTTGGGGCAGATTCAAGGGTATGCTTGTTATGTGTCCTCACCATGGGATTCCTGAGCAGATGTTGGGTCAAAGGTTCTACATGGGGCTTTCCGATAGTATGAAGAATATTGTAGATGCTCAAGCAGGTAGGTCTTTTCTGAGCAAGACTTGGAGAGTGGACCAAAATTTTCTAGACAAGATGGCTCAAAATTCCGGGTGGACGACCAGGAATGCGCCTATCACTCCAATGGTACACTTTGTACCTCTGAATCCATCCAGCACTATGGAGGAGAACATGGAAACCTTATTGACACAAATGAGCATCCTGACGAAGAAGGTGGAATAATCTGGGATCAAGCAGCAGGTTCACATTGTAGATACTACCAATGGTGGTTTATGCACATCTTGCATTAGCCAACTCATAGGTAATCCGTGGGCTACAGACCAAGAACATCATCATCAGCATTAAGACATGAATTATGTGGCTAATTTTGGAGGGCAGCGACAAGGTAACCAGAGTTGGGGTCAGCAGGCTCTAATGCACTACAGGCTTCCTCAGCCACAATAACATGCAGCAGGTATGAGGCCACCACACAAAATGGATCCATATCCTAGACCTCAGAATCTCAGCAATCAGCAGCAGGGATATCATCCACTTCCACCACAACATGGCGGTAGACATGATGATGGGTTCGCAAGGTTGGAAGCTATGATGCAGCATGTAATTAGGTCAAATGCCAAAACCAATGAGAGGATAGATGCACATAATGCAGCCATCAAGAATATTGAAGTACAGGGGGGGCAGATTGCTATGTCTCTCAACAATCGTCCTCAAGGGACATTGCCTGCAGATACACAAACAAACCCAAAAGACTAAGTCCCAAAGCAGCTGATGGCAGTGACTCTGAGAAGTGGTAGAGATCTTGATGCTGAGAAAGAAAGAGAGAAAAGCAACACACAGGCTGAGACACTCACTCCAGTGCCCATTGAACTGGATGAGTCCACAGGGTTGACAGAAGTTACAGTCCAGCCAGTTGCTGAAAATAAAGAGGCGCAGCAGGGAACAGAGAAAATAGCTGAACAGGTAGAGCAGCAGGGTGAAGAGAAAGTGATAGAGAAAGAAAAGTCCCAAGTCATTGGGAAGAAGAGGCCTCCACTACCATTCCCCCAAAGGTTGGCCAAGCACCAAAAAGAAGAGCAATACAAAAAGTTCTTTGATATGCTCAAGTAAATCCAGGTAAATATTCCTTTAATTGAAGCTTTGAAAGAAATGCCTGGGTATGCTAAGATGATGAAAGACTTGATGTCGCGGAAATTTGATTTCCAAGACTTGGCCACTGTGACCCTTACCCAGACTTGCAGTGCAGTGGTCTCCAGACCCATTTCTCAGAAGCTATCTGATCCACGTAGCTTCACCATTCCATGCACTATAGGAAATTATGCCTTTGCGAAGGCATTGTGTGATTTGCGGGCGAGCATTAATCTCATGCTCTTGGTGATGTATAAGAGGCTAGGCATTGGGAGAGCCAGACCTACCTCTATGTTATTACAGCTTGCTGACAGGACAGTTAAGCGTCCATTTAGTATTTTAGATGATGTACTTATCCAGGTAGGGAAGTTCGTATTTCCCGCCAATTTTGTGATTCTTGACTGCAAGGTGGACGAGGAAATTCCTATAATCTTAGGAAGACCATTCCTAGCCACCGGGAGATCTCTAATTGATTGTGAGACTGTGGAACTCAAGATGAGGTTGAATGATAAGGAGATCATATTCAATGTGCAAAAATCCATGAGGCGCCCAAGTGAGTTCACGAATTGCTCTCTTAGTGATGCGGTTAATGTGATAGTGGAGATAGACAATGCAGAGTTGACCATTGAAGATCCACTTCAAGCATGCCTAATGAATTTAGACGAGGTAAATGGTGAAAGTCTAGCAGAATGGGTATTATCTCTGGAAGGCAAGGGGTTTTGGGAGAGAGAGCTTGAATTCGAGCCTTGACACTTAGAGAAAAGAGAGACCCCTCCTGCAAAGCCATCCATAGAAGAGCCACCAAAGCTTGAGATTAAACCACTACCATCTCATCTCAGGTATGAATTTCTAGGTCCTAACTCCACATTACCTATTATTATCTCATCCGGTTTGTTAGATTTGCTGGCTCAAAAGCTTATACAGGTATTAAAAGAATGCAAGACTGCCATTGGGTGGACCATGGCAGACATAAAGGAGATCAGCCCCGCATATGGCATGTATAAAATTCTCCTGGAAGAGGGACACAAACCTTCCAGGGAACATCAAAGAAGGCTGAACCCAAGCATGAAGGAAGTGGTGAAGAAAGAGGTAATCAAGTGGCTAGACGCGGGAATCATTTTCCCAATTTCTAATAGTAGCTGGGTTAGCCCAGTTCAATGTGTGCCAAAGAAAGGTGTCACGACGGTTTTGAAAAACGAGAATAATGAGTTGATCTCAACTAGAACCGTCACCGGGTGGAAAATATGCATGGACTACAGGAAGCTGAATCTAGTCACCCGCAAAGACCACTTCCCATTTCCCTTCATTGATCAGATGCTTGACAGGTTGGCAGGAAGGTCACACTTCTACTTTCTGGATGGATACTCCGGGTACAATCAAATCTCCGTAGCCCCCGAGGATAGAGAGAAAACCTCCTTCACATGCCCATATGGCATTTTTGCCTTCAGGAGGATGCCATTCGGACTATGCAATGCACCTGCCACATTCCAAAGGTTCATGATGGCCATTTTCACCAACATGGTGGAAGACATTATGGAGGTGTTCATGGATGATTTCTCAGTGGTAGGGAATTCATTCGATGAATGCCTTGTCAATCTGACAAGAGTGCTGAAACGGTGCATGGAGACAAATCTAGTGTTAAACTGGGAGAAGTGCCATTTTATGGTACAAGAATGTATAGTATTGGGGCACCGGGTTTCAAGCAAAGGCATTGAGGTAGACCGAGCCAAAGTTGATGTCATTGCAAAGCTGCCTCCACCAACATCCGTCAAGGCCATAAGAAGCTTTCTTGGACACGTCGGCTTTTACCGGAGGTTCATCAAAGACTTCTCCAAAATAACAAACCCTCTCTATAAGTTACTTGAAAAAGATCACCCCTTTGTTTTTTCTGATGAATGTAGGATTGCATTTGAGGAACAGAAGAAGAGGTTGGTCACGGCACCCATCATCATTGCCCCCGACTGGGAGCAAGCGTTTGAGCTAATGTGCGATGCAAGTGACTACAGTGGAGGCAGTGCTGGGCCAAAGGAAAGACAAGCTCATGCATCCAATATACTATGCTACTAGGACCTTGAGTGGAGCACAACTAAACTACATAGTAATGGAAAAGGAGATGCTTGCGGTCGTGTTCGCGTTTGACAAATTCCGGTCCTATATCATAGGATCCAAGGTAATTGTATACACTGACCATGCAGTTTTAAGATACTTAATTGATAAAAAGGACTCTAAGTCGTGCCTAATTCGTTGGGTTCTTCTTCTCCAAGAGTTTGACCTTGAAATTCGTGATAGAAAGGGCACCGAAAATCAAGTTGCTGATCATTTGTCACGACTTGAAGGAGCTGAAATTGTCAAAGATAGTGGGGAGATTCTAGAAACCTTTCCAGACGAGCACCTGCTCACCACCACTCTCCTTGAAGTGCCATGGTATGCAGATTATGCAAATAGAAGCGTGACATGCCTTCAAAATAACATGATCCGGAGATGCGTCCCCGAGATAGAACAATCTTCTATTTTGTAGGCATGTCACGCTTCAGCATATGGTGGTCACTTTGGAGGAGTGCGTACAACCGCCAAAATACTTGAGGCCGGTTTCTATTGGCCAACGGTGTTTAAAGATGCACACTTGTGGGTGAAGGGTTGCAACGAATGTCAACGCACCGGGAATATCTCCCGACGTCATGAAATGCCAATGAACCCAATCCAACAAGTAGAAGTGTTCGATGTCTGGGGAATAGGCTTCATGGGGTCCTTTGTCAGCTCATACGGCAATAAATACATACTTGTTGCGGTAGACTACGTGTCCAAATGGGTGGAAGTTGTAGCATTACCCACCAGTGATGCTAAGGTGGTGGTGGGATTTCTGAAGAAGAACATTTTCACCCGTTTCGGGACTCCAAGGGTTATCATCAGTGATGGGGGCACACACTTTTGCAACCGGGCGTTTGAGAAATTGTTGGCCAAGTATGATGTGAAACACCGAGTGGCCACTCCGTATCACCCGCAGACCAGCAGGCAAGTTGAGGTCCCCAACATGGAGATAAAGTGTGTATTAACAAAAACAATGAACGCCACAAGGACCAACAGGTCCAGGAAGCTTGATGATGCATTATGGGCTTACAGGACAGGATTCAAGACACCAATCGGCATGTCACCATAAAATTGGTGTTTGGGAAAGCTTTTCATCTACCTGTGAAACTATAGCACAAAGCATGGTGGGCACTGAAGCAATTGAATCTCGACTGGGATGAAGCGGGGAAATCTAGAATGATCGGGTTGCATGAATTGGAAGAATTCCAGTATCTGGCCTTTGAAAGCACTAGACTGTATAAAGAGCGGCTGAAGCGGATTCTCGACCAGAATATCATTGAACGGAACTTCAAAATCGGGGACTAGGTACTATTATACAATTCGAGATTACGGTTGTTCCCGGGCAAATTAAAATCAAGGTGGTCAGGACCCTTTCGGGTAATTGAGGCATGTGATTCAAGCGCTGTGGAAATTCAGACCATTGATGGTTCACGCACATTCAAGGTAAATGGACAGTGGTTGAAACTTTATGTCGGCATGGATGACATCGACGACAAAGTGGGACTACGGTTAAATGAACCTCAAAGGTCTAGCGAGCCTTAAAACGCGCTAAGATGAGTCGTGCCGCGACGTTAAATCAAGCGCTACGTGGGAGGCAACCCACGAACGTGTTGTAAGTATACTCATTATAGTTATTCTATATATAAAAAAATAAAAAAAATAAAAAACTTTTTTTTGACCAGCGAACAGAAAATTCAGAGAAGGCCTCTGTTCGTGGTTCATCCGCGACCGCGGACGAACCGTGGAAAAAGGCCCTCTCTAAAGTTTGATTGTTCGCGATTCGACCGCGACCGCGGACGGCAGAAAATATCATTTTTTTTATTCTATTCTTTTCCCTCCCTCTTTAATAACCCTAAAACATTCAACCCCCCCCCCTTATTTCCCAAAATCAGCCGCCACTCCTCCCCCAAAACTCCCTCTCTCTCTAATTTCTCTCCTCCTTCTCTCTACAACCTCTCCTACATTCTTCTCCAAATAATCCATCCACTTCAATCTTACTCCTCTACTACTCTCAGTAGTAAGTCTTCTTCTTCTTGTTCTTTTTCTTTCTTTCTTCTTTTAGTCTTTAATTTTTATTATTAGTTTGGTAGACTTAATTAGTTAATTGTAGTTTAAGTTGTAAAATATGTAGTATATATAGCTAGTATTAGTATAATCCATATATATTACTTGGTTTTGTAGTAGAATGTTATATGATATTTTGGAACCTTGTTGATATTGATGGAATTATGGGAGAGATTGTGTTGTTGGGTCTCCAATTTAGTTAAAAATGCTAATTGTGTTGTTTTGGGGACCCAAAGTGTTGGTTATTATAATTGTTGGTTGGTTGGCCAAGTTGGGAAATTGTTGTTGTAGTAGTTGATTATTGAACTTTTAGGGGAGATAATGCCCAAATAGTGAGTTGCGTGTTGTTGTATATGATTGGAGATGGTTTAGGTTAATTGGGTCATGTTAGATTGCCAAAATAAATAAGTGTGGGGTGCTTGAGATGAATTGGTGAAATTGTTAGATAAGTGGTTAAGTATAGGAGTTATGGGATGATAGCACTAAAGAGACGATTGTGGTATTCCACGGATGGTGAAGTCTGAGTAGCCACCGATGTTCTAACATTATGCAAATTTTTGGTTGTCTCTTTTATGCAGGATCATGGACCCTAAAAGATCAAGACATGGTGCTAGCTCTTCTAGGCAACCAACATATGACGAGTCGAGGTTCGCCAGCGAGGAGGCGGAAGGTGATTTCCACGCCAAGGCGGCTAAGTCCTGGCTCCAGGAAGTTGAAGTTGACAGGTTAGCCCTGCGGTCTGAAAAACCAGAAATATATGACGAAATTCGCCGCCGCGAAATGGAGTTCCTATTTGACGACCGGCCCTCGTGAACAAGATGCTTGTTAGGGAGTTTTATGCCAATGCTCCCTGCGGGATGGCTAGGAGGGTTTTCGTCCGAGGTAAGTACGTCTACGCCCATGCTCATGCTATTAGGCAGACACTTAGACTGTCGAATCATACTAGTGATGTGGACTACTACAACAATAGGCCTAGTGTCACCTTGGACATGTTAATTTAGGCCTTAAGCGTTGATAGCATCCCTGTTTGGATAAGAAATAAAACACTCCATTCTAACTACTTTACACAAACTACTAAATGCTGGTTTTCTATCATATGTAACCATCTCTTGCCCTCCAGCAACACCACTGATGTCAATTTTAATAGGGTACTTCTAACATGGTGTTTTGCAAAACAGCGGGACATGGACATCGCCCGCTTAATTAGTGACGAGATGGTACTGAGGGGTTCTCTCAAAGCCAAGGGTTTTTATTACCCATCTCTCGTCTCTACTTTATGTCTCGGCCATCAGACCCCAGTCCTGGCCTCGGATGGTGATCTCCAACCAAAAGCTCCATTCAGAGCTTCTCAAATCCGGGTCGGCCGAGACAATGACCCAATCGCCTTGGATGCTGAGGTTGACCCTGTGCCGGTTGCCCGGGCCAGGCATTCCATTGACTCAGCCGGACCTTCCAGGACCGTGGAGCGAGTATGTCTAGGTCCGAATCTACCTGACCTATGATTAGGTCCATGGAGGAGGAGGTTGCTGATCTGCACTCCTCCATAGATGGCTTGCACACGCGCTTAGACGTGATGCCACAGAGGCAAGCTTGGTCGGAAAGTAGGTTCATGGCATGGTTCCGAGCACTTGGTCGAGCATGTCACGTCGACCCATCCACCGTCTCCGACTCCGAGTGAGTCTCAGGTATGTTTTCTCGCCCCTCTTGAGCTATATTTTTATCTTTATGTCATGAGTACATGACATGATTTTAAGTATGGGGTGGGTGATTTATCTTGTATATGTTGTATATATTAGTTGTAGTTGTAAATACAAATAGATGGCTTGGCCCGATGATGGACACTTGCAACGGGTTTCTTAAGGGTCCAAGTCGGAATAAAAACACAAAAAATCAGAAAATTTAAAAAACCCAAAAATATGAGTAGAGGACTCTTCCTGATGACGGACTATTTAGGACAAGTACTCTTGAGGGAAGTAGTCCACGTAGGATTTTTTTTTTTTAGGTAGTGTATCATCTTCCCCTTGGTTTTTCTTTTGATCACGGTTCTTTTCCAAGGGTTTTTATTGAACCGGGTTAGGTAGATATTTCTTTTTTTTAGGATTAGAGGAAAAAGGGTAGCATGTAACCCCAAGTATGCATATTAGCAAAGCTTAATTGAACTTGAGAATGTATTTTCTAAGCTTGGCTGTAGATTCTAAATATACCTTAAATTTGCACAATAAAGCTTGCTTGAACATTGATAGGACTTTGTAGATGAACCGGACTCCAAATGAGTTGCATGCTATGTGTGTGTGAGATTTTACTTACATTGTATGCTTTACATGATACCTAGAACTTGCCCTATGTGTTTGCAAAGCGAAATAGAAGTTGTTTGGTTGTAGAAAGGATAGAGGCATTTCTTTGTGTAACCCCATAAATCAATAGACATGAATTCATCCGTACATAATATCCTAGTTAACTCCTTTGAGTTTAAAGCCTATTCTTTGATAACCCTTGAATGTTCATAAAAAAATCAAAATCTTATATTGTTCTACTTTACCTCTTAGAAGCACTTGTATTGTAATGAATATGCAAAAGTCTAAGTGTGGGGTGAAGGGAAATTGAAAAAGGGAAAATCAAGAATGAATGGTAGAAAATAGTGAACTGGCCAAAATAATGTAAATGTGTTGCAAAGCAATGAGAAAAAAAAGATATTCTGAGAAAAAGAGCTATATCAATGTATATATGAAAATTAGAAAGGTCAGTTACACCAACAAAAGACGAGTGGGGATTCAAAGTAAATAAAGGTGAATGAATGTTTAGGGGAGACATAAGGAAGAAAACGAAAAGGGAAGTTGTAAAAAAAAGGAAAAGAAAAGTGCTTAGGGAGGTTAGTCAATATAACCAAAAGTATCCTACCCATCCCGTAGCCAACATTACAACCCTTAAAGACCTCTTGATCTATGATTGATGTAATGACCCGGCCCGTCGTTACGGGAATTACCACCCCGTTACCTTGCATTTACATATATTATGCTTTTAAATCAGTATTAGAATATATCGGGTGAGTTAGGAGTGATTTGGATTGAAAATGAAACAAATCGCACGTTTGAAGGAAGCTTGAATATGGAAAGTCAACCAAGAGTTGACTATTGATTTAGAGTGCTCGGAATCGGATTCCGATGATTCGGCTAGTTCCGGGGGATCATTTATGACTTAGGAGAACAATCAGAATTGAATTCGGAGGTCCGGTGTAGTTTTAGGCTTGAATTGGCGAAGGTTGAATTTTGGCGAAAACCGGATGGTAGGTGATATTTTGATCCGGGAGTCGGAATGGAATTCCGACAGTTGCAGTAGCTTCGTTAGGTGATTTTGGATGTTCCTGCAAAATTTCGGGTCATTCGGGCGTCGTTTGATCGGGTTTTTGATCGAATGTGTAATTCGGAAAGTTTTAAGAAATTTAGGCTTGAATCCGTGGGTAATTGGTGATTTTGATGTTTAGGATAGTGTTTTATGATTGGAACAAGTTCGAATAAGGAATTAGGATGTGTTGGTGTGTTTGAATGAGGTCCCGGGGCCTCGGGGTGTTTTCGGATAGCCAAACAAGAGAAAATATGGAAAATTGCAGAACTGGTGCACTGCTTCTGTTGTTTTCGCTCCTGCGGAAATGGGAGCGCAGGAGCGACTCCGCAGGAGCGGACAATGAGGCGCAGATGCGGAGTCGACCACTGAAGCGGAGCCTGGTCCGCAGGGGCGGCTTCGCTGGTGCGAGAGGTCGATCGCAGAAACGGTCTTGAGGCGTGATGGGGAAGTCCGCAGAAGCGGGTGTTTGATCGCATAGGCGAGTCCGCTGGAGCGGACTCTTGGTCGCAGAAGCGGAGCATTCCGCAGAAGCGGACGAATTTCCGCAGAAGCGGATGCTCAGGGGCGGTCCATGGATCGCAGGAGCGGAATTGGCTAAATAGGCCTGGGTTCGCAGAAGCGACCAGTTGGTCGCAGAAGCGGTTCCGCAGGGGCGGAAAATGGTCCGCAGAAGCGAAAATCGCAGTGAGTTAAGTGTATCAGAAGTTAGAAAATTTCAGAAACATTTCACACATTTGGGTCTCGGCTTAATGAGGCGATTTGGGCGATTTTGAAGAGAAACTCAAGGGAAATCATCATGTAAGCAACTATGGACTTAAACTATGATTAGTATTGGTATTATTATGCAATTATATCATGAAAATGGAAGAATTTGGGGTGATTCATGGAAGATTTAACCCTAGGCTTGAAATTTAGAAAATCAAGGTTTTGAACGAGCAAATGGAGTTCGAATTTGGTAAAATTGATATGCTTAGACTCGTATTGAGATGAGGGTTCCGAATATGTGACTTTCGTAATTTTTCGAGAAGCGTACCGAAAGTCGGGTTTTACCAACTTGGTGTATTTATGCGAATTTCATATAAATTGTAATGGGTTATGATTCTTTGACCCGTTTTGATATAATTATTGTTATTTGACTAGATTCTACACACGAGGCAACGAATTTCAAAGGAAAAGGCATCGCGGACGAGTCTACGACCGGCTAGAGGTGAGTAGTTTGTGTATATGGTAGCTTGAGGGTTCGAAACCCCGGCTTAGCACATTGTGACGCTAGTAGGGCATGGCTCGCACACCGTGGCAGGTGCGGGATTGATTGTGACTAGGGATTGAGACTTGGTCCATCCCGGATGTGAATAATATGTTGTTAGTGTTGGAAATACACTGTATTTGCTATATTTGTGGGCTGTAAGCCTTGTTTGGGGCCTTGTGCCGATCTGTAGCGTCCTTAGAGGACAATATTTATGTGATAGCTATAATTGCTTAAATCACCGATCTCGGTCCTGAAAAATTGAAATCACACTTTTGAAATGCTAAGTCACCGGCTTTTGCAAATTTAATAAAGTTTAAGTATTTTTCATAAATTACGAATTGAAAACTGGAATTTAGAAAAATGAACTGTTTTGTGACTTAATTGCTTATTGTGGACTGAGCATGGGATCGGGCTGCACGCCGCAGTGGTTGATATGTGGATCGGGCTGCACGCCGCAGCAGTATTGCGCTTGGGCTGTAGGAGCCCCTCCGGAGTCTGTACACACCCCTAGTGAGCGCCGTCGACGTTAAATTTGGATCGGGCTACGCGCCGTAGCGGTTATGTGCATTGCATTGCATCTTTATTTGTTGAATTAATCTGTGGTAGCTGTATTGTATTGTTGCTGCTAGTTCGTAGGAGATTCCGACTGTAGTGTAGCTTTATATTGTGGTATTTTGTGGATTTATTACTGTCAGCTACCTATATATATTTGTTACTCACTGAGTACTTAGTACTCACCCCTACTCCCTGCACCTTTTGTGTGCAGACTCAGGTACTCAGGAGCAGTAGACAGGCAATTCCAGCGGTTGCAGTGTCATATCGAGTTGCTGAGGTAGCTGCCTACGTTCGCAGAACCTAGCTTCTCCTCTCATTTCCAGTTGTTATTTTGTATTTTGTATTCAGACTTGAGTACTTCTATATAGTACTCTCTATTCCTATTGGGTTTTGTTAGAGGCTCTAGACTTGTGACTCCGGATCTTTGGGAGTGTCAGTATTTTGTTCACTTTTATTATTATTGGAGTTCTTAAACTCATATATTCTTCTTGGGATGTCCATTTGGGACCGATATCGTTGTGATAATTGAATTGTTGGTCTGGCTGGCCTAGCTTAATTGTTGGGCGCCATCACGACCGGATTTGGGTCGTGACAATTGAATAACTCGATTAGTGGAGTATTACACTTGGGGCAAGCATATGGTGTGTCTGTATGCATATGAATGTTCTTTGTTGAGAGTGAGTGAATTTTTCCGATATTTATAAGTTCCATGTTATGAATTGTTTATGTGTGGGAACTTCTCTCAGTAAACTATGTGAGGGTGTGTAACTCAAGAGGAAGAAGGTAAATTTGCAAGTTTTTTGAAATAATTAGAGTATGTAATAATGTGCTAGCATTAGAATTTACGGTTAGGTAAGGATTGTGCATATCTTAGGTTAATCATGAAAAATAGCTTTTGTGACATAATTTGGGGGAGACATAATGAAATTGGCCTAAAGTGTGATTAAGGTTGCTCGAGGACGAGCAAATGTTTAAGTATGGGGTATTGATAATAGGTGAATTTGACTATATTTATGCCCTAAATAATTACACTTTGTTGTTGAATTGATATTGTTTATGATGACAAAATTCTTTGATTAGTGTTTATTGGTGTGTTATAGGTACACATGAACCATTGGATGCTAAAGGAGCTATTTTGGAGTCAGATGTTGATGAAAAGGCCAAGTGAAGAGTTGAAGTGAAGTGAGCTTGAAAAATTGAAGAAGAAATCCAAAGTACTGTTCATCCGCGGTTCACTCGTGACCGCGGATGAACCGCGAAAAAACAAGCTCTCTGAACTTTTCGGAAGAATCAGAGGACTGCTCTGTTCGCGGTTCGCCCGCGACCGCGGACGAACCGCGGAAGGCGCCACAAATATTTTTCTAGGTGTGTATAAATTCAGTTTTTAAGCCCTAAAACCTCTATATAAACCCCTAGTTCGCCCAATAGAGGCAAACCTTGTGTTTTTGACTACTTTTGCAAGACAATTAGTAAGATAGAACTCTCTCAACTCATTCCTTTATTTTATATCAATTATTTATTCATGAATTCAATTATTATTCTTGTTTTTTTAAGCATGAGTAGCTAAATCCTTTTCTAAGGTTTTGACGGAACCTATTGGGTGATGAACTTCTTGTTTATGTGATTACAAATTGTTAGATAGATTTCTATTTGTTCAACTTCGTTCTTATTGTAGTTAATTGGTAGGATCCCCAATTAGATGTGCCTATTTAGTGTGCATAACTTGGAAAAAAGTGCATATTTAAGCATATTGTTGAACAATACCACACCTAGGTTATTGGAGGAATCTATAACTTTAGGCGTAAAGACGGGATTAGGAATAACGAAGTCTTGGGTGCAATCTTAAGTGAACTATTCAAATTAAAGCTAGCTAGGGTAGCTCGGGAGAGTGCACTAGTGAATTATCGTAATTGCTCGGGAGAGGGTTACGGTACAAATAGCGTTCATGATTGATAGAATATATTGACAATTTGTATGAGCATAACGAGAAGGGATTCCATCAATAGGGGAAATCAATACCTTAGTATTTCTCCATATTATTTTACTCAACATTCAATTCTTTCTTTTAAGCCTTTTTAATTTTTGCAAAAGTAGTTAGTCGAAAAGCACACAAACATATACTCGAAATTTTGGGAACTTGATTCGGAAGTATTCTTAGATTGTGATAATTGCAATTGGTAGGTTAATTCTCTGATGGGTCGATTCTGGACTTATTAGACCAGGTTATATTGACTACGACCGTTGCTTGGACGTGAATCAGTAGGCATCATCACGATCCCGATGCTGGGAAATCCGGATCGTGATAAGTTGGTATCAGAGCACTAGGTTACATAGGTCTCACAACTTACGAACAAACTTAGTAGTCTGAGGGGTAGGTTCAAAGACATGTGAACTTGTTCCCTAGAGTCTATTGAGTTAGGAAAAATCTCTCATTTGTTATTTCTTGTCATGCGATTTGGTTCCGCAAATGCTGATTGAATTTCTACTCTAGTCTTTCGCAGATAGCGTGAACATGCATTTCTCATACACTGACAAGTAGTCCGAGCCCCAGGCAACTCCCGCTAGGAGTAGATGACATGGCCAGGTAAGGGGCTGAGGTAAGAGCAAAACCCAGCCACCAGCAACAACACCAGTGGCAGATACTCAGGTTAACCTTGGCGAGGATGTTCCGACCCTAGCCCAGATAGTTATGATGGACCCAGCTCAGGTCTCAGAGGGGTTTATTCCTACCTCTATTCTTTAGGACGCCTTGGTCTGGTTATTTGGCATTATGGAGAGTGTCACCCGAGCAGGATTGCTTCATGCAGCACCAACCACTCCCTAGGCTGGAGGAGGATCCCAAACTCCTATTACACGTACTCCAGAGCAGGTAGCTCCCTAGACTCAGGTTCCACTGGTTTAGACAGCTGTGGAAGTTTAGCTAGGGGTAGTTGCACAGACCGGTGATAGAGTGACTATGTCCGCATATGCTTTTTGGAGGTTAGACAGATTCACCAAGCTTTTCACTACTACATTCAGCGAAGCTTCTTCTGAGGACCCCATGATTTCTTATACAGTTTCCATAAGGTTCTTCGGAATATGGGTATTGTGGAGTCCAACAGAGTTAATTTTGCGGCTTTTCGTTTATCTGGATCTACTAAGACTTGGTGGGGGAATTACTATTCAGCCAAACCAGCAGGGTCGTCGCCTTTGACTTGGGATCAATTCTTAGAGTTATTTTTAGAGAAGTTCCTTCCTATTACTCAGAGGGTGCTTATCGGAGGCAGTTTGAGTGCCTCCAGTAGGGGTGTATAATGGTCACACAGTACGAGACTCAGTTTATCCATGTGGCTCGTTATGCCCTCGTCATACTCCCCACTGAGAGGGAGAGAGTGGGGAGATTTATTAATGGGTTGATCTAGCCTATTCATCTTCAAATGGCCAGAGAGGCGGGTAGTGATATTACTTTTCAAGAGGCGGCCAATATGGTCCTCAAGATCGAGATGGTCTTACCACAGGGGGCGATTATAGGGCAAACAAGAAGCCCCGTCATTCATGTAAATTTGATGGTGACTCATCTGGAGTCGGGGATTCTTATGATAGGGTCAGTCTTCCAAGCCTTTTCAATCATCCCTCCAGGCTTCACAGGGTGGTTTAGGTGATCTTGGCTTTCATGAGCAGTATTCAGATCAGTAGCGCATCAGTGCACAACCTCTTTAGAGTGTTCGTGGAGGTTATTCGGGCCGTCAGGGCCAGTCTCGTCACACCGAGGGATTTTATGAATGTGGTGAGTACGGTCACAACAGGAGAGCTTGCCTGAGATTGAGGTGTACACAGTTACAGCAGCAGGGTCCAAGCCCCATGATTTAAGCACCAAGTGACCTACAACTTGCCCAGCCAGCCAGGGGCGGGGTTAGGGATTATAGAGGTAGAGGTCGAGACCGTAGAGGTGGAGGCCATCCCGCTAGAGGTAGAGGTTTATTTGATGGATGATCGCCCCAGAGACATGGTTTAGGGAGGTTGGGCTGAGTCCCGATTTTATGCTTTGCTAGCCAGGCCAGAGGTGAAGGCGTTAGATGTTGTGATTACAGGTACCATTCTGGTTTACGATAGAGATGCTTCAGTACTATTTGACCCTGAGTCTACATATTTATATGTGTCTTCCCATTTTGCACCCTACATGGCTTTGTCTAGTTATTCCTTGGACATTCCTCTGTGTGTGTCTACGCTGGTGGGTGACTCTATAGTAGTCGACCGGGTGCATCGTTCCTGCGTGGTTGTGTTTGAGGGTCTTGAGAACCGTGTGTCACACCTCCTTTTGGCGCGCCCGCGGGAGCGCGAGGGAGTTTTTCCAATTAAAGGACAATCGAGACGGGATCCATTTTATTAAATTCAGAGTCGCCACTTGGGAAAGTAATGGTGTCCCAAGTCACCGGTTTGATCCCGAACCGAGGAGATTTATGACTTTGCAATATAGTCTGCGAAACTAGAAAACCGGATAAGGAACTCTGTTAACCCGGGAGAAGGTGTTAGGCACTCCCGGATTCCATGGTTTTAGCACGGTCGCTCAACTGTACTTTTGCTTTCATCCGATTTCTTTATATATTTTAACTGTGCATTTTTACTGCTCCGCTTTTATTTCTTAGAAGAATTGCGACGTCACGAAAATACATTTCGAGCCGCACCGCAACCAGTACGCCTGCGACATTAGTGTATTTCAGTTCCGCCGAGAGTAAGATTTGGGTCACATAAATGCGCACCCGCATTTAAGAAAGTAATTTACTTATAAATCGCGCCTAAAGAGTCTAACGTCTTTGTTAACTTTGGGAAAGGACCGTGAAATTTACTAAACGGTCCTTCCAAGTCTAAGTCTTTTTATAACGACTAATTTGAGGGCCCCGCAATTGTGTATTTGCGTTTGGCGAGGCTCGTCTTATTATTATTAAGGCCAATCCTAAGATGAACTATATTCTCTACTTGTCTTTGTCTCTAAAAGAAAATAATATGAAGCTATGTTTCATTTTTAATGGTTGAGCTTAAAATTTTTAGTGAGCCTTGCCCCTACAAATCAGGCTCATGATGAAAACCCAACTCTTATCGTTTATTGACTAATTTCGAATCAAATGATTAAATATATGTAATGGCTTATGAATGATATGGGCCATGGACTCATGATGAAATCCAATTACTTGACCATACGGTCAAGCCCAATGACTAACGGAACAGTTTGCTATTCTATTTTTACGGAATCGAATCAGTATTCAGAAGAGCGTATAACTAAACCATTCATATTGAATTACTGTTTTTATTTAATTGAAAAAAATGAAATCTGAACTATAGAAGACATACTAGTTTCATTAGTATTTAAACACTTATTTTCATCACTGGAATTTGATATGCTTTTATAGCTGAATTAATCTAAACATATCATATCTATTAACAGAATTCATATCCAACCAGAACATGGTTTTAAAATCAAGACTAGCGAATG
>JASVEL010005166.1:0-21960 GCA_032618575.1 Nicotiana noctiflora | reverse complement strand
GTTCTTTAACTCATATATTCTTCTTGGGATGTCCATTTGGGATCGATATTCGATGTGATAAGTAAATTGTTGGTCCGGCTGGCCTAGCTTAATTGTTGGGCGCCATCACGACCGGATTTGGGTCGTGACAAGTTGGTATCGAGCCTAGGTTATTAGGACTCGCGAGTCGTGAGCCGGTTTAGTAGGCTTTCGCGGATCGGTACGTAGACGTCCGTATCTATCCTCGGAGGGCTACGGAGACTTTAGGAAAAACCTCATTTTCTTGGATTCATATCGTGCGATCCGTGTTATCATGAAATTAAAATTTTCCATATTCTATTCTCTCGCGAGATGGCGAGAACACGTGCTAGCGGACGTGGCGGACGACCGCCGTTGGCACCCGAGAGGCCGTGGTCGTGGTAGAGGTAGGGGCGGCGGTACCGGCACTCGCCGACCCACCGGTCGACCGGACTCGGGGTCGGACTCCTGCACCGGTGGCCCGGGACCGGATTCCGGCGGCAAACGCTCCGGCAACTCGGGTTCAGGCACCGGCAGTGCCCGTTGTCATACCGGGTCTTCGGGAGACCTTGGCTCGGATCTTATCGGTGTGCACGAGCTTGGCACAAGTAGTTGCGGCCTGCTGCTGCGATGTCTTCTTCGCGAGCGGGGGGAGGAAATCGGACCCCGTGGCTCGCACACCGAGCCGGTGATACAGGGTATTCAGGCATCGGGGGCGCTTATATGGTTCCAGCTATGCCCGACGATGAGTAGCGTCGTTTGGAGAGATTTGAGAGGCTACAGCCTCCGACATTCAGTGGTGCTGAGGGCGAGGACGCCCAGGGTTTTCTTGACAGATGTCAGTGCATGCTTCGCACCGCGGGTATTCTAGAGTCCAGCGGTGTTTCATTCACCACTTTTCAGTTCACAGGTGCAGCATTTCGGTGGTGGGAGGATTTCGAGAGGCGTAGGCCCGCTGGGGCAGTGCCCCTCACTTGGCAGCAGTTCTCCACGGTATTTTTGGAGAAGTACGTGCCTCAGTCCCAGAGAGAGGAGCTACGACGTCAGTTCGAGTGGTTGAAGCAGGGAGAGATGACGGTTAATCAGTACGAGATGCGATTCACACAGTTGGCCCGTCATGCCATGTGGATGGTTCCTACAGACAGAGAGAGGATTCGGAGATTTATCGATGGCCTTATTTATCCCATCCACATATTGATGACCAGGGAGAGAGTTTCGGCGGTTACCTTTGAGGAGGTGGTTGATGCTGCCGTCATATTGAGACAGATCGCCGCAGAGAGCGGGAGGAGAGAGAGGCTAAGAAGCCTCGTAGTACTGGCAGTTACAGTGGTACTCCGTCTAGGGGCCAATTTCAGCATAGCAGAAGTCGTTCTTTCAGGTCTCATCAGTCTGGACGTGCAGAGTCCAGTGGGGTTTCATCAGATCGTGGTCGTCAGGGCCAGCAGGGTTATCAGGGTCAGCAGAGCCGTCAGCAGAGTCAGCCTGCACTGAGTGCTCTTCCAGCTCAGAGCTCTGCTCCTGCTTCCTCAGCACAGGGTTCATCTGTAGCGAGGGGTCCTCAGCAGCCCCTTCTTCCATCTTCAGGCCATTGTTTTGAGTGCGGTGATTTGGGCCATATCAGGAGAGAGTGTCCTCAGTGGCTTCGTAAGCGGTCTCAGCGGAGGGATCAGCCTTCGTCTTCTACTCCTGTTTCTTCAGCGCCAGCACAGTCAGCTAGGACTGGTGGCCAGGTATCCAGAGGTCGCCCTAGGGGCGAGGATCGTACTGGTGGAGGCCAGGCTTGTTTCTATGCTCTTCCGGATAGGAAGGATGCTAGTGCTTCAGATGCGGTCATTTCAGGTATTATCTCAGTCTGCCACGGGGATGCTTCTGTCTTATTTGATCCCGGATCCACCTATTCTTATGTCTCTACTTATTTTGCACATCATTTGGGTATGACCCGTGGTATTCTTGCTTTGCCCGTACATGTGTCTATCCCAGTGGGGGATACTGTTGTTGTGGATCAGGTATATCGATCCTGTATTATTACTATTGGGGGTCTGGAGACCCGAGTTGATCTATTACTACTGGGCATGGTAGATTTCGATGTAATTCTAGGCATGGATTGGCTATCTCCTTACCGTGCGATTCTGGACTGTCATGCCAAGACAGTCACACTAGCTATTCCAGGTAATCCGAGGATCGAGTGGCGTGGCTTGACTGATTATGTGTCTGACAGGGTGATTTCTTATAAAAAGGCCCAACGAATGATTGGTAAGGGTTGTTTATCTTATTTGGCCTTCATTAGAAATGTTGAGGCCGAGACACCTAGTCTTGATTCGGTCCCCATTGTGAGGGAGTTTCCGGATGTATTTCCAGCAGACCTACCAGGCATGCCGCCTGACCGAGATATCGACATTGGTATTGACTTGGTGCCGAGCACTCAGCCCATTTCTATTCCTCCCTATCGCATGGCACCAACAGAGTTAAAAGAATTGAAGGAGCAGCTTCAGGAACTCTTAGATAAGGGTTTCATTCGTCCGAGTGTGTCACCCTGGGGTGCACCGGTGTTGTTCGTGAAGAAGAAAGATGGCACAATGAGAATGTGCATTGATTACAGGCAGCTGAACAAGGTAACAGTAAAGAATAAGTACCCATTGCCTCGTATTGAGGACCTATTTGATCAGCTCCAGGGAGCTAGTGTATTTTCTAAGATTGACCTTCGATCGGGCTATCATCGGTTGAAGATCAGGGACTCAGATATTATGAAGACAGCGTTCAGGACGCGATATGGGCACTACGAGTTCCTGGTGATGTCTTTCGGGTTGACTAATGCCCCAGTTGCATTCATGCACTTGATGAATAGTGTATTTCGGCCGTACCTTGATTCTTTTGTGATTGTGTTTATTGATGATATTCTGGGTATATTCACGCAGCCAGGAGGAGCATGCACATCATTTGAGGGTGGTATTGCAGAGGTTGAGAGAAGAGAAGCTCTATGCGAAATTCACTAAGTGTGAGTTCTGGCTTGATACTGTGGGTTTTCTGGGACATATAGTGTCCAGTGATGGTATTCGGGTTGATCCACAGAAGGTCGAGGCAGTGCAGAATTGGCCCAGACCTTCCTCAGCTACAGAGATTCGGAGTTTTCTCGGCTTGGCAGGCTATTATCGCCGGTTTGTTCGGGGTTTCTCATCTATTGCTTCACCGTTGACTAAGTTGACACAGAAGAATGCTCCATTTGTGTGGTCTGATGAATGTGAAGAGAGCTTTCAGAAGCTCAAGGAGGCTTTGACCACCGCTCCAGTACTTGTGTTACCATCGGCCTCGGGGTCATATACGGTGTATTGTGATGCTTCTAGAGTTGGACTTGGTTGTGTGTTGATGCAGGAGGGTAGAGTTATTGCATATGCTTCTCGTCAGCTAAAGCCCCACGAGAAGAACTACCCTGTTCATGATTTGGAGTTAGCTGCTATTGTTCATGCCTTGAAGATTTGGAGGCATTACTTATATGGTGTATCTTGTGATGTATATACGGACCATCGCAGCCTTCACCATTTGTTTAAGCAGAAAGATCTAAATTTGAGGCAGCGGAGATGGCTTGAATTGCTTAAAGACTATGATATTACTATCTTGTACCATCCCGGGAAAGCCAATGTAGTGGCTGATGCTTTGAGCCGGAAGGCTATTAGTATGGGCAGTTTGGCGTATATTCCGGTTGGGGAGAGACCCCTTGCAGTTGATGTTCAGGCGTTAGCTAATCAGATGGTGAGACTGGATATTTCTGAGCCTAGTCGGGTGATGGCTTGTGTAGTAGCTCGTTCTTCTTTATATGATCGTATTCGAGAGCGCCAGTATGATGATCCACACTTACTTGTCCTTAAGGACAGAGTTCAGCATGATGATGCTAGAGATGTCACTATTGATAGTGATGGTGTATTACGGATGCAGGGCCGGATATGCGTGCCCAATGTTGATGGCCTTCGTGAGTTGATATTGGACGAAGCTCACAACTCGCGGTATTCTATTCATCCAGGAGCCGCGAAGATGTATCAGGATTTGAAGCAGCATTACTGGTGGAGAAAGATGAAGAAAGATATTGTGAGCCGTGTGGCTCGGTGTCTAAACTGTCAGCAGGTCAAGTATGAGCATCAGAGACCTGGTGGTGTATTCGAGCGTATTGATATTCCTGAGTGGAAGTGGGAAAGGATTACTATGGACTTTGTCAGTGGACTCCCTCGGACAACGAGGAAGTTTGATTCAGTTTGGGTGGTGGTGGATAGGTTGACCAAGTCGGCTCACTTCATCCCAGTGTGTACTACTTATTCCTCAGAGCGGTTGGCAGAGATATTCATCCGTGAGATAGTGAGATTGCATGGAGTTCCCATTTCTATTATATCAGACAGAGGTACCCAGTTCACATCTCAGTTCTGGAGGACATTTCAGCGAGAGTTGGGTTCACAGGTAGAGCTGAGCACAGCATTTCATCCACAGACGGATGGACAGTCTGAGCGTACTATTCAGATATTGGAGGACATGTTGCGTGCTTGTGTGATTGATTTCGGTGGTTCGTGGGCTGATTATTTGCCTTTGGCGGAGTTTGCTTATAATAATAGCTATCAGGTCCAGCATTCAGATGGCACCGTATGAAGCTTTATATGGGAGACGGTGTAGGTCTCCAGTCGGTTGGTTCGAGCCCGGCGAGGCTAGGTTATTGGGGACAGAGTTAGTCCAAGATGCCTTAGACAAGGTAAAGGTGATTCAGGAGAGACTTCGCACAGCTCAGTCGCGTCAGAAGAGTTATGCGGACCGGAAGGTCCGAGATGTGTCTTATTCAGTAGGTGAGAAGGTGTTGCTGAAGGTTTCACCTATGAAGGGTGTTATGAGGTTTGGAAAGAAAGGGAAGTTGAGCCCGAGGTTTATTGGACCTTTTGAGGTGCTTAGGAAAGTTGGGGAGGTGGCTTATATGCTTGCTTTGCCACCCAGTTTGTCGGGAGTTCACCCGGTGTTCCATGTATCTATGCTCCGGAAGTATGTCGGAGACCCGTCTCATGTGTTGGACTTCGGCACGATACAGCTAGATGAGGATTTGACTTATGATGTGGAACCAGTAGCCATTTTGGGTCGACAGGTTCGTAAGCTGAGATCCAAGGATATAACTTCAGTGAAAGTGCAGTGGAAAGGTCGTCCCGTGGAGGAAGCAACTTGGGAGACCGAGCAGGAAATGCGGAGCAGATATCCACACTTGTTTGATGCTCCTGGTATGTTTCTTAACCCGCTCGCGGACGAGCGTTTGTTTAAGTTGGGGAGAATGTAACGACCCGGCCCGTCGTTACGGGAATTACCACCCGTTACCTTGCATTTACATATATTATGCTTTTAAAACAGTATTAGAATATATCGGGTGAGTTAGGAGTGATTTGGATTAAAAATGAAACAAATAGCATGTTTGAAGGAAGCTTGAATATGGAAAGTCAACCAAGAGTTGACTATTGATTTAGAGTACTCGGAATCGGATTTTGATGATTCGACTAGTTCCGGGAGATCATTTATGACTTAGGAGAACAATCGGAATTGAATTCGGAGGTCCGGTGTAATTTTAGGCTTGAATTGGCTAAGGTTGAATTTTGACGAAATTCGAATGGTAGGTGAGATTTTGATCTGGGAGTTGGAATGGAATTCCGACAGTTGCAGTAGCTCCGTTAGGTGATTTTGGATGTGCCTGCAAAATTTCAGGTCATTCGGGTGTCGTTTGATCGGGTTTTTGATCGAATGTGTAATTCGGAAAGTTTTAAGAAATTTAGGCTTGAATCCGTGGGTAATTGGTGATTTTGATGTTTAGGATAGTGTTTTTATGATTGGAACAAGTTCGAATAAGGAATTAGGATGTGTTGGTGTGTTTGAATGAGGTCCCGGGGGCCTCGGGGTGTTTTCGGATAGCCAAACGAGAGATAATATGGAAAATTGCAGAACTGGTGCACTGCTTCTGTTGTTTTCGCTCCTGCGGAAATGGGAGCGCAGGAGCGACTCCGCAGGAGCGGACAATGAGGCGCAGAAGCGGAGTCGACCGCTGAAGTGGAGCCTGGTCCGCAGGGGCGGCTTCGCTGGTGCGAGAGGTCGATCGCAGAAGCGGTTTTGAGGCGTGATGGGGAAATCCGCAGAAGCGGGTGTTTGATCGCATAGGCGAGTCCGCTGGAGCGGACTCTTGGTCGCGGAAGCGGAGCATTCCGCAGAAGCGGACGAATTTCCGCAGAAGCGGATGCGCAGGGGCGGTCTGTGGATCGCAAGAGCGGAATTGGCTAAATAGGCCTGGGTTCGCAGAAGCGACCAGTTGGTCGCAGAAGCGGTTCCGCAGGGGCGGAAAATGGTCCGCAGAAGCGAAAATCGCAGTGAGTTAAGTGTATCAGAAGTTAGAAAATTTCAGAAACATTTCACACATTTGGGTCTCGGCTTAATGAGGCGATTTGGGCGATTTTGAAGAGAAACTCAAGGGAAATCATCATGTAAGCAACTATGGACTTAAACTATGATTAGTATTGGTATTATTATGCAATTATATCATGAAAATGGAAGAATTTGGGGTGATTCATGGAAGATTTAACCCTAGGCTTGAAATTTAGAAAATCAAGGTTTTGAACGAGCAAATGGAGTTCGAATTTGGTAAAATTGATATGCTTAGACTCGTATTGAGATGAGGGTTCCGAATATGTGACTTTCGTAATTTTTTGAGAAGCGTACCGAAAGTCGGGTTTTACCAACTTGGTGTATTTATGCGAATTTCATATAAATTGTAATGGGTTATGATTCTTTGACCCGTTTTGATATAATTATTGTTATTTGACTAGATTCTACACATGAGGCAATGAATTTCAAAGGAAAAGGCATCGCGGACGAGTCTACGACCGGCTAGAGGTGAGTAGTTTGTGTATATGGTAGCCTGAGGGTTCGAAACCCCGGCTTAGCATATTATGACGCTAGTAGGGCGTGGCTCGCACACCGTGGCAGGTGCGGGATTGATTGTGACTAGGGATTGAGACTTGGTCCATCCCGAATGTAACTAATATGTTGTTAGTGTTGGAAATACACTGTATTTGATATATTTGTAGGCTGAAAGCCTCGTTTGGGGCCTTGTGCCGATCTGTAGCGTCCTTAGAGGACAATATTTAAGTGATAGCTATAATTGCTTAAATCACTGATCTCAGTCCTGGAAATTGAAATCACACTTCTGAAATGCTAAGTCACCGGCTTTTGCAAATTTAATAAAGTTTAAGTATTTTTCATAAATTATGAATTGAAAACTGGAATTTAGAAAAATGAACTGTTTTGTGACTTAATTGCTTATTGTGGACTGAGCATGGGATCGGGCTGCACGCCGCAGTGGTTGATATGTGGATCGGGCTGCACGCCGCAGCAGTATTGCGCTTGGGCTGTAGGAGCCCCTCCGGAGTCTGTACACACCCCCAGTGAGCGCCGTCGACGTTAAATTGGATCGGGCTACGCGCCGTAGCGGTTATGTGCATTGCATTGCATCTGTATTTGTTGAATTACTCTGTGGTAGCTGTATTGTATTGTTGATGCTAGTTCGTAGGAGATTCGGACTGTAGTGTAGCTTCATATTGTGGTATTTTGTGGATTTCTTACTTTCAGCTACTTATATATATTTATTACTCACTGAGTACTTAGTACTCACCCCTACTCCCTGCACCTTTTGTGTGCAGACTCAGGTACTCAGGAGCAATAGACAGGCAATTCCAGCGGTTGCAGTGTCATATCGGGTTGCTGAGGTAGCTGCCTACGTTCGTAGAACCTAGCTTCTCCTCTCATTTCCAGTTGTTATTTTATATTTTGTATTCAGACTTGAGTACTTCTATATAGTACTCTCTATTCCTATTGGGTTTTGTTAGAGGCTCTAGACTTGTGCCTCCGGATCTTTGGGAGTGTCAGTATTTTGTTCACTTTTATTATTATTGGAGTTCTTAAACTCATATATTCTTCTTGGGATGTCCATTTGGGACTGATATCGTTGTGATAATTGAATTGTTGGTCTGGCTGGCCTAGCTTAATTGTTGGGCGCCATCACGACCGGATTTGGGTCGTGACAATTGAATAACTCGATTAGTGGAGTATTACACTTGGGGCAAGCATATGGTGTGTCTGTATGCATATGAATGTTCTTTGTTGAGAGTGAGTGAATTTTTCCGATATTTATAAGTTCCATGTTATGAATTGTTTATGTGTGGGAACTTCTCTCAATAAACTATGTGAGGGTGTGTAACTCAAGAGGAAGAAGGTAAATTTGCAAGTTTTTTGAAATAATTAGAGTATGTAATAATGTGCTAGCATTAGAATTTACGGTTAGGTAAGGATTGTGCATATCTTAGGTTAATCATGAAAAATAGCTTTTGTGACATAATTTGGGGGAGACATAATGAAATTGGCCTAAAGTGTGATTAAGGTTGCTCGAGGACGAGCAAATGTTTAAGTATGGGGTATTGATAATAGGTGAATTTGACTATATTTATGCCCTAAATAATTACACTTTGTTGTTGAATTGATATTGTTTATGATGACAAAATTCTTTGATTAGTGTTTATTGGTGTGTTATAGGTACACATGAACCATTGGATGCTAAAGGAGCTATTTTGGAGTCAGATGTTGATGAAAAGGCCAAGTGAAGAGTTGAAGTGAAGTGAGCTTGAAAAATTGAAGAAGAAATCCAAAGTACTGTTCATCCGCGGTTCACTCGTGACCGCGGATGAACCGCGAAAACAAGCTCTCTGAACTTTTCGGAAGAATCAGAGGACTGCTCTGTTCGCGGTTCGCCCGCGACCGCGGACGAACCGCGGAAGGCGCCACAAATATTTTTCTAGTTGTGTATAAATTCAGTTTTTAAGCCCTAAAACCTCTATATAAACCCCTAGTTCGCCCAATAGAGGCAAGCCTTGTGTTTTTGACTACTTTTGCAAGACAATTAGTAAGATAGAACTCTCTCAACTCATTCCTTTATTTTATATCAATTATTTATTCATGAATTCAATTATTATTCTTGTTTTTTTAAGCATGAGTAGCTAAATCCTTTTCTAAGGTTTTGACGGAACCTATTGGGTGATGAACTTCTTGTTTATGTGATTACAAATTGTTAGATAGATTTCTATTTGTTCAACTTCGTTCTTATTGTAGTTAATTGGTAGGATCCCCAATTAGATGTGCCTATTTAGTGTGCATAACTTGGAAAAAAGTGCATATTTAGGCATATTGTTGAACAACACCACACCTAGGTCATTGGAGGAATCTATAACTTTAGGCGTAAAGACGGGATTAGGAATAACGAAGTCTTGGGTGAAATCTTAAGTGAACTATTCAAATTAAAGCTAGCTAGGGTAGCTCGGGAGAGTGCACTAGTGAATTATCGTAATTGCTCGGGAGAGGGTTACGGTACAAATAGCGTTCATGATTGATAGAATATATTGACAATTTGTATGAGCATAACGAGAAGGGATTCCATCAATAGGGGAAATCAATACCTTAGTATTTCTCCATATTATTTTACTCAACATTCAATTCTTTCTTTTAAGCCTTTTTAATTTTTGCAAAAGTAGTTAGTCGAAAAGCACACAAACATATACTCGAAATTATGGGAACTTGATTCGGAAGTATTCTTAGATTGTGATAATTGCAATTGGTAGGTTAATTCTCTGAGGGGTCGATTCTGGACTTATTAGACCAGGTTATATTGACTATGACCGTTGCTTGGACGTGAATCAGTAGGCATCATCACGATCCCGATGCTGGGAAATCCGGGTCGTGATAAGTTGGTATCAGAGCACTAGGTTACATAGGTCTCACAACTTACGAACAAACTTAGTAGTCTGAGGGGTAGGTTCAAAGACATGTGAACTTGTTCCCTAGAGTCTATTGAGTTAGGAAAAATCTCTCATTTGTTATTTCTTGTCATGCAATTTGGTTCCGCAAATGCTGATTGTATTTCTACTCTAGTCTTTCGCAGATAGCGTGAACATGCATTTCTCATACACTGACAAGTAGTCCGAGCCCCAGGAAACTCCCGCTAGGAGTAGATGACATGGCCAGGTAAGGGGCTGAGGTAAGAGCAAAACCCAGCCACCAGCAACAACACCAGTGGCAGATACTCAGGTTAACCTTGGCGAGGATGTTCCGACCCTAGCCCAGATAGTTATGATGGACCCAGCTCAGGTCTCAGAGGGGTTTTGTTCCTACCTCTATTCTTTAGGACGCCTTGGTCTGGTTATTTGGCATTATGGAGAGTGTCACCCGAGCAGGATTGCTTCATGCAGCACCAACCACTCCCTAGGCTGGAGGAGGATCCCAAACTCCTATTACACGTACTCCAGAGCAGGTAGCTCCCTAGACTCAGGTTCCACTGGTTTAGACAGCTGTGGAAGTTCAGCCAGGGGTAGTTGCACAGACCGGTGATAGAGTGACTATGTCCGCATATGCTTTTTGGAGGTTAGACAGATTCACCAAGCTTTTCACTACTACATTCAGCGAAGCTTCTTCTGAGGACCCCATGATTTCTTATACAGTTTCCATGAGGTTCTTCGGAATATGGGTATTGTGGAGTCCAACAGAGTTGATTTTGCGGCTTTTCGTTTATCTGGATCTACTAAGACTTGGTGGGGGAATTACTATTCAGCCAAACCAGCAGGGTCGTCGCCTTTGACTTGGGATCAATTCTTAGAGTTATTTTTAGAGAAGTTCCTTCCTATTACTCAGAGGGTGCTTATCGGAGGCAGTTTGAGTGCCTCCAGTAGGGGTGTATAATGGTCACACAGTACGAGACTCAGTTTATCCATGTGGCTCGTCATGCCCTCGTCATACTCCCCACTGAGAGGGAGAGAGTGGGGAGATTTATTAATGGGTTGATCTAGCCTATTCATCTTCAAATGGCCAGAGAGGCGGGTAGTGATATTACTTTTCAAGAGGCGGCCAATATGGTCCTCAAGATCGAGATGGTCTTACCACAGGGGGCGATTATAGGGCAAACAAGAAGCCCCGTCATTCATGTAAATTTGATGGTGACTCATCTGGAGTCGGGGATTCTTATGATAGGGTTAGTCTTCCAAGCCTTTTCAATCATCCCTCCAGGCTTCACAGGGTGGTTTAGGTGATCTTGGCTTTCATGAGCAGTATTCAGATCAGTAGCGCATCAGTGCACAACCTCTTTAGAGTGTTCGTGGAGGTTATTCGGGCCGTCAGGGCCAGTCTCGTCACACCGAGGGATTTTATGAATGTGGTGAGTACGGTCACAACAGGAGAGCTTGCCTGAGATTGAGGTGTACACAGTTACAGCAGCAGGGTCCTAGCCCCATGATTTAAGCACCAAGTGACCTACAACTTGCCCAGCCAGCCAGGGGCGGGGTTAGGGATTATAGAGGTAGAGGTCGAGACCGTAAAGGTGGAGGCCATCCCGCTAGAGGTAGAGGTTTATTTGATGGATGATCGTCCCAGAGACATGGTTTAGGGAGGTTGGGCTGAGTCCCGATTTTATGCTTTGCTAGCTAGGCCAGAGGTGAAGGCGTTAGATGTTGTGATTACAGGTACCATTCTGGTTTACGATAGAGATGCTTCAGTACTATTTGACCCTGAGTCTACATATTTATATGTGTCTTCCCATTTTGCACCCTACATGGCTTTGTCTAGTTATTCCTTGGACATTCCTCTGTGTGTGCCTACGCTGGTGGGTGATTCTATAGTAGTCGACCGGGTGCATCGTTCCTGCGTGGTTGTGTTTGAGGGTCTTGAGAACCGTGTGTCACACCTCCTTTTGGCGCGCCCGCGGGAGCGCGAGGGAGTTTTTCCAATTAAAGGACAATCGAGACGGGATCCATTTTATTAAATTCAGAGTCGCCACTTGGGAAAGTAATGGTGTCCCAAGTCACCGGTTTGATCCCGAACCGAGGAGATTTATGACTTTGCAATATAGTCTGCGAAACTAGAAAACCGGATAAGGAACTCTGTTAACCCGGGAGAAGGTGTTAGGCACTCCCGGATTCCGTGGTTTTAGCTCGGTCGCTCAACTGTACTTTTGCTTTCATCTCATTTCTTTATATATTTTAACTGTGCGTTTTAATGCTCCGTTCTCATTTTTTAGAAGAATTGTGACGTCACGAAAACACATTTCGAGCCGCACCGCAACCAGTACGCCTGCGACTTTAGTGTATTTCAGTTCCGCCGAGAGTAAGATTTGGGTCACATAAATGCGCACCCGCATTTAAGAAAGTAATTTACTTATAAATCGCGCCTAAAGAGTCTAACGTCTTTGTTATATTTGGGAAAGGACCGTGAAATTTACTAAACGGTCCTTCCAAGTCTAAGTCTTTTTATAACGACTAATTTGAGGGCCCCGCAATTGTGTATTTGCGTTTGGCGAGGCTCGTCTTATTATTATTAAGGCCAATCCTAAGATGAACTATATTCTCTACTTGTCTTTGTCTCTAAAAGAAAATAATATGAAGCTATGTTTCATTTTTAATGGTTGAGCTTAAAATTTTTAGTGAGCCTTGCCCCTACAAATCAGGCTCATGATGAAAACCCAACTCTTATCATTTATTGACTAATTTCGAATCAAATGTTTAAATATATGTAATGGCTGATGAATGATATGGGCCATGGACTCATGATGAAATCCAATTACTGGACCATACGGTCAAGCCCAATGACTAACGGAACAGTTTGCTATTCTATTTTTACGGAATCGAATCAGTATTCAGAAGAGCGTATAACTAAACCATTCATATTGAATTACTGTTTTTATTTAATTGAAAAAAATGAAATCTGAACTATAGAAGACATACTAGTTTCATTAGTATTTAAACACTTATTTTCATCACTGGAATTTGATATGCTTTTATAGCTGAATTAATCTAAACATATCATATCTATTAACAGAATTCATATCCAACCAGAACATGGTTTTAAAATCAAGACTAGCGAATGCGAATTAAAGCTAACGAATAAGTTTCAAACTTTCCTTGCATCCTACTGATTTTGTAATCACTGAAGATCCAGAAACCTTAACTAGAACATATTTCGACTTTTGTTTTCAATTTACTAACCTCTAAACTAATATAGTCTTTTACTACTAATCTACTTCAGATGTGGCTATCTATATGGTAATCAAACTGAACTACTTTGAAATTCAACATTCCAGTTATACCTATAAATCACTCCTAATGAATACAAATGAAATTACTAAAAAAAACAATTGGAATGACAGTAAACTAATAGAAATAGTCGAACAACTTCATTTCTTCAACTTGTGATAACATCTTCAAGTATTAGAAGTGTACCTGGAAATTGACAAAGATGAAAGGCTAAGGTATCAGCTATGCAGTAATAGCAACAACATCAGTGGACCAACAGCCAACAGCAACAAAAACCCCACGATACACGGTAGCAAGACACAACTAACAGCATTAGCGAAACAACCAACAGCAGAATCAACAACAACCAGTGGTAGTCAATCCAGTCACAGCAGCACAACAACAACAAACAACACAAGAACAACAGCACCAACAGAACAACCGCAACCAAACACGACCACTACAGCCTCAAAAATAACAGTAGTGACAGAAGAACAAGAAGCCAAAGCAAGAGCCACCAGTAGGCAGTCAATACCAATGTGTTTTTATGAATGTATGTAGATATCTAGGTTGTGAATGTCTATCCCCAGTGTTCTCTATATGACTGTCTATATTCCCCCTGTTTATACTCCCTTCCTCACCTGGCCAACCTATTTTAAAATCCTGGCCAGCCCATACCATGTTCTTTCCTAAGCCACTAAGTCCTGTCCCAGCTTATGACTTATCTAATTTTTAACTTAAAGTCTGCAGGAGCTGGCGGTATCCTGCTATACAGCAGGTTCCACCAGTCCAAGTTATGGGTAATATATTGTTTTAGTCAAGTCTCTTAAGGCTAAACCATACTTTTACTGCTTTTCCAAGTCATTATGCATAAATAAATTAATTGGTGCTTCTACTGACAGACCACTAATACAAGTTCATTCAAACCTTTTGAATTTCAAAACATACCCTCTGGAACCTTTGAAAGTTAATGTATTACCTTATGCTTGTTAGCCTTTTTAAATCTGAATAAGTTCAAACCTAGCCCTGGACCAAGACTGATTTCTGTCTATCTCCTAATTGCTTATTCAAATACTACAGCTAATAAACCAACACCCTAGTATCAATACACAGACCCGAACAAACAGTCATAAAGTTCAATTTAGACAAAACGAGCCACTGCCCGAGATTTCACACAAACAAACTCTACGAGATTAGACGACGCATTCAATTAACTATAACATGTAACATGGATAACACTTTAACCGATAAAACAGTGAATCTAAAAATCTCGGCAACAATGAAACTAAGTATTCGACGACGCTAATCGAAGTGAATACGCATTTGAACACATACGTAATCAAACAAACGATATAGACGAATAATTGACCAAATAAAAGGTCTTTTGAGAAGAAGTGAAAACAGGGGCGGCCAAGAAGAAAATGCTAAGAATTCAAGGTTTGAATTAAATAAATGTATACAACAAAACAAATACCTAATCGAAATATACAGGACGGAAGAAATTACCTCCAAAGAAGTCGACATCGGACGGACCCGGCCCCAAGGATTCAAATTTTTCGCATTTTGAAGTTAAACGGACTTTAATTGAAGTGTTTTCAAATGAAAACACTTCAATTAAAATCCATTAGCTTCAATTGCTGTTAAATGGACCAAAAACCCTAATTCTCGAATTCTAGGGTTCTTGAGAGGGGATTTGGGGTTCGAACACTTCTAGCCGGATTCGAACCAAACCAAGCTTGGTTTGGTTACGAGGAAGGTCTGGATAACGATTGGTACGAATTTGGAGTCCAACGGCGTTGGTTCGAGTTTAACTCGAATCTTCAAATGAAGATTCGAGAAACTCCGGATCGATTCGAAGCAGATGGTGTGTAGGTTTGGATTGGGGGTGTTGAGGCGATTGTATGGTGTAAAGTTGAAGGTCATTGGACGATTGCCGCCGGCGGAGGCGATTTCCGGCCGGCGGCGTGCGGTGGTGGGCGGCGGTTCGTCTCTGAGGTTAGAGAGATGGAGTGACAAGGGTTTGATTTGTTTGGGGGGGGGGTAAGGCCGTGTATTTGGAATGCCCAGATCAATCCAGGCCGTTGGATGATGGGATCCGACGGTCCTGATTAAATCATTGGAAAAATAGGGTTGTTTGGTATGGGTCTGAGACGGGTTATTGGGCCAGATTGGGCGTTGGGCCTGGTTTTGGGTCCAATTAGTGGCCCAGTTCCGATTTTGTTCATTCTCTTGTTTGATTTTGTTTTTCTTTAGCTCTTTAATTTCAAATTTAATAAAACAAAATTTTTAATTACACTACAAGAGATCAATTAGATTATAAGAAATACTAATTAAGTTATACTAACGATTAACATCATCAATTAAATATAAGTCGCACGATTGAGACATTAAATACAAACAATACATATTTTTGTGATTTTCCATTTTGTCAAATTATTTTGGTTATTTTCAATTGTAAATTAACTCCTAAGAATGCAAGCGCAACATTTTTTGTATTATATTTTTTTTCTTAATTTAAACAAACAAACATGCTTAGACAAATACAAACAACTATCCAAAAATGTCACGAAAAATCTAAAAAGAGCACACACGAAAAGATTATTTTATTTTTCGAAAATTTTTAGGAGTAATTCGTGCGAGGCAAAAATCACGTGCTCACAGCTGCCCCTCTTTGCGTGGAAACCCGAAGAGTTTTCGTGCAAAGATAAGTGAGCGGATACGAGCGATTTTTTGCCCGCTTGAGCACTCCGTATGAAGCATTTCCTGGAAAAGTTTGACCGAGCCTTGCTTCAAAAGGTCTCCTACATATCCCTGACTAAAAGGGAATCAGGTCAATATAGTTCGGGAAGTTTTGGTAGCTGGGACTACCATGACTGTGGCGATCTTGCTGTTACTGTTGTTACCGTTGTTACTGCTGTTGCCAATGCTTAACTGATCCCCTTATTACACCGCGCTAAGCAAAAATAAGAAGCTAGACTAAGTTACAGTACTACAAGTTCTTATCTATCCTTTTTAACTTGATCTTGTCATGCTCCTTGCCATCCTGTCTGGCTTGATGTTCCTTCTGATGCTTCTTCTCTTCTGCCAATTGTTACTTCGGCCTATCTTGATTGCCGAACTCCGACCATTGGTTCCTTCTTTATGATCTTCGAGCTATTCTCCTTTGCAATCCGAATCTATCTTTTCTGATCCCTGTTGCCTCCCTCTGCTTACGAACTTGGATTCATGCCGGAGATTTCTGTTACATTCAACTGCTTCCCGCAAACAAATTAAAATAGATCGCCACTCCATTCTTCAGGCGGGCTCCACGACTTCAACTACTACTTCAAAATAAAATCGCCACTCCGTTCTCCGGGCGGGCTCCACGACTTCAACTACTACTTCAAAATAAAATCGCCACTCCATTCTCCGGGCGGGCTCCCCGACTTCAACTATAACTTCAAAACTAAATCGCCACTCCATTCTCCGGGCGGGCTCCCCGACTTCACCTACAACTTCAAAATAAAATCGCCACTCCATTCTTCGGGCGGGCTCCCCGACTTCACCTACAACTTCAAAATAAAATCGCCACTCCATTCTCCGGGCGGGCTCCCCTGACTTCACCTACAACTTCAAATAAAATCGCCACTCTATTCTCCGGGCGGGCTCCCCGACTTCAACTACTACTTCAAAATAAAATCGCCACTCCATTCTCCGGGCGGGCTCCCTGACTTCAACTACAACTTCAAAATAAAATCGCCACTCCATTCTCCCGGCGGGCTCCCCGACTTCAACTACTACTTTAAAATAAAATCGCCACTCCATTCTCCGGGCGGGCTCCCCTGACTTCAACTACTACTTCAAAATAAAATCGCCACTCCATTCTCCGGGCGGGCTCCCCGACTTCAACTATAACTTCAAAACTAAATCGCCACTCCATTCTCCGGGCGGGCTCCCCTGACTTCACCTACAACTTCAAAATAAAATCGCCACTCCGTTCTTCAGAGGCGGGCTCCCCGACTTCACCTACAACTTCAAAATAAAATCGCCACTCCATTCTCCGGGCGGGCTCCCAACTTCACCTACAACTTCAAATAAAATCGCCACTCCATTCTCCGGGCGGGCTCCACGACTTCAACTACTACTTCAAAATAAAATCGCCACTCCGTTCTCCGGGCGGGCTCCCCGACTTCAACTATAACTTCAAAATAAAATCGCCACTCCATTCTCCGGGCGGGCTCCCCGACTTCAACTACTACTTCAAAATAAAATCGCCACTCCATTCTCCGGGCGGGCTCCCTGACTTCAACTACTACTTCAAAATATAAATCGCCACTCCATTCTTCAGGCGGGCTCCCGACTTCAACTACTACTTCAAAATAAAATTGCCACTCCATTCTTCAGGCGGGCTCCCTGACTTTAACTACTACTTCAAAATAAAATTGCCACTCCATTCTTCAGGCGGGCTCCCTGACTTCAACTATATCGTCTAATTTCATCCCATCCCGATCGCCTTCCTTTGTTTTCTGTACCATTTTCTTCTTCCCTGCATCACCTACTGGGCCACCTTTTCTTCTGAATTATCTTGTCTTGGAATTGCTTTCCCCCGGGTCGTATTACTTTTCTTTTGGCTGCTGGGGATATCTTTGGAACTGTTTACTCACCTGCTGGGGATGATGCTGCTGAGGAAGTATTCTTTGTTTCCTTCACCCCTCATTCTCTCACGGACTCGCCGGGGTTGAAAAGTTATGGACCGGGGATTACCCTGGCGGGGGACCCCTTTTCCTCTTCCTTCTTCCCATACCTCCCCTGGGACTCACTCTTTTGCTTCCTTGAACGAATGATGGGATATAATACTGCTGGGGGAATCTCGAAGCCATTGTTTCATTTTTCCAACAACCGCTGGGGATGATACCAGGCTCAAAGATCACCTCATCGCGTTGTCTGGCCTTTCTCAAAACTATTCTGCTCGGAGCTGGTATTTCCCGAAGTCTTGTGTTGCTTTCTACCCTTATCCACTGGGTCTTTGCTTTCAAGAAAATTTTCGCAACGGGAGAAAATTTTCTGCCCCAGTTTGATAAACTTCTGGATGATATGCTTTTCCACCAACGAACCCTCTTTTCCTGCTTTAAATCAAAGAAAAATTGTTAGTTTCAAAATGCAGTGAGTGATCATGCCACTCTTGTTGGGGCCATTTTCTTTTCTCTTTCATCTGCTTGGCCTCCCTCGAACTTTTGGGGACGACGTTGACGCTTGCTGGGATGATGTTCTTTCCACAGATGGTTTCTCATTTCTCCCTTTCATTCCAATATTTGGTTTGATCCGACTCTTTTTAGCCGGTGATCTGTTGCGTGAAATCATCTTCCGGACGTGCCACATGTGTCCATCATACTCCATAATTCCTGCGAACCTTCCAATCGACCCGTCGTTCCAATCTTACTATCGGAACGACTTCTGCCTTATTGCCTCGTTCCACGCCTATTCATTTTATTATACTGCTTTGGGAGACTTGGTAGTAAGCTTTGAAAAATCAATTTTCCAAAATGAAAGAAAAGAAAAGAATACTGACCGCAAATGACAAAATAAGAGGAAAACTTTTCTGAACTCAAAAATAGGAAAACTTATCTGAATGTGTGACTGATCCAATGGTTATGCCGAGCCTTTGAGATTAAACTACCCAGTCTATTCATGTCAATCACTTTCTGATGCCGCGTTCTGCTAGAGGTAAACGGATGTCCAAACCTTGTCTCATGCAGACATCTTGTAACCATCTCGCCCTGTCACCTCACAGTGCCCTTCAGAGGGTTTTCACTAATGAGATTCTCTCATTTCTCTCTATCTCCCGTCGCCTTAAGGTGCCCGTAAAGGTTTTCACCGTAAGACTCTCTCATTTTATTTCTCTCAACTTTCTTCGCCTTAAGGTGCCCGCGAGGGTTTTCACCGTTAAGACTCTCTCATTTACGCTTTCTTTCCCTGTGGTGGGGTATCACCCATGAGATTCCCTCTAGAGCGTTATCCCCTTTCGGCTTGTGCATCCTGGATTCAATCGAGGGTCGGGACGTCACTTTTGGCTTTCATTCACATGACTTGGCATTTCTCAAATACTGATCGAGAGGTCTTTCTGGTTCTTAATGTGGTTTCTGCGCGTGAGGCTAAAGAAAAAAGGGGTTTAACCTCAACGGTTAGCTTATTACAACTTTCGGAATCCACACTATCTTTCAAACGAAACAATGACTTATGCCCCAGTTTTGTTGCTTGGGGGATCTTTGATTTTTATTTTATTATGACCGAGCCGTGTGGCGCCTACGTATCCTTCTTGAGGAATCAGGTCGAACGTAGTTCACTTTTTCTTGTATTTTTTCTTTGTTTCTTTTTCTATTTTGTTACACATCTTCCTTGATGATTCCGAAAGAGGGTATATGAAAGAATAATTAAGGCTCAAAGGGGAAACAAAGGTTAAAGTGTTTGGGTAGTAGAAAAAATTGCCTCCGTCATTTCATTCTCCGAAAAATGCCAAATACACACAAACGAAACCAAACGTTGACAAATGCATTAAAGAATTACACATAATATCTCTTGACTGCATCAGAATTGATAGCCATATCGGTGCATCTTCCCTCAACATCAGTTAGACATAGCGCGCCGTTAGATAATACCCTAGTCACAACAAACGGTCCCTGCCAATTTGGAGCGAACTTGCCTTTCGCTTCGGCCTGATGTGGTAGAACTCTCTTCAACACATGTTGTCCCGCTTCAAATTTCCTGGGACGTACCTTCTTGTTATATGCTCTTGCCATTCTCTTTTGATACAATTGGCCATGACATACCGCTGTCAATCTCTTTTCGTCGATCAAGCTCAATTGCTCTAATCGGGTTTTGACCCACTCGTCGTCATCAATCTCAGCTTCAGCGACAATTCGGAGGGATGGGATTTCAACTTCTGCTGGTATTACTGCTTCAGTCCCATACACCAACAAGTAAGGAGTTGCGCCTACCGAAGTTCGGACGGTAGTGCGATAACCTAACAGCGCAAATGGTAACTTTTCATGCCACTGCCTAGACCCTTCTACCATCTTCCTCAATATCTTCTTTATGTTCTTGTTTGCTGCCTCGACCGCACCATTTGCTTTTGGGCGATACGGTGTGGAATTTCGGTGTGTAATATTGAACTGTTGACATACCTCTTTCATCAATCCACTGTTAAGATTTGCACCGTTATCCGTAATGATTATCTTTGGAATTCCAAACCTGCAGATGATGTGGGAATGTACGAAATCCACCACTGCCTTCTTGGTCACGGATTTGAAGGTTTTGGCCTCCACCCACTTGGTAAAGTAATCGATCGTCACCAAAATGAACCTATGACCATTGGAAGCTGCAGGTTCTATAGGTCCAATACCATCCATACCCCACGCGACAAACGGCCATGGTGCTGACATTGTATGCAATTCAGTCAGTGGAGAATGAATCAAATCTCCGTGTATCTGACACCGATGGCATCTTCGCACGAAACTTATACAATCACGCTCCATAGTGAGCCAATAATATCCTGCTCGAAGAATCTTCTTTGCCAATACGTACCCGCTCATGTGTGGTCCACAAACTCCGGAGTGTATATCTGTCATCACTGTTGTGGCTTGACTTGCATCTATACATCTCAACAATCCCAAATCCGGGGTTCTTTTGTACAGCACCCCTCCACTAAGGAAAAATCCATTTGCCAATCGTCGAATAGCCCTCTTCTGATCTCCGGTTGCCTGCTCCGGGTATATCCCCAACCTGAGGTACTCTTTAACATCATGAAACCATGGCTCGCCATCCATCTCTTCTTCTATTCACATTACAATAAGCATGTTGATTCCGGACCTGGATATGTAACGGATCGACACGAACCTTGTCCGGGTGATGTAGCATTGACGCTAAAGTAGCTAGAGCGTCGGCAACCTCATTATGCATCCTTGGGATGTGTCTGAATTCTACTGATCGAAAGCGCTTGGTCAGATCATGCAAGCACCGACGATACGGGATAAGCTTTAAATCTCTGGTTTCCCATTCTCCCTGAATCTGATGTACCAGAAGGTCCGAGTCTCCCAAGACCAAGACGTCCTGTACATCCATGTCCACCGCTAATCGCAACCCCAAGATACATGCCTCGTACTCGGCCATATTATTGGTACAATGAAAACGCAGTTGAGCAGTAACAGGATAATGATGTCCTGTTTCAGATATGAGCACGACCCCTACTCCGACTCCTTTTGCGTTCGCCGCTCCGTCGAAGAAGAGCTTCCACCCTGGATCCTTGGTTAGTTCTAACCCCTCAATTTGCAATACTTCTTCGTCTGGAAAATACGTCCTCAAGGGTTCGTATTCGTCATCAACAGGATTTTCAGCTAAGTGATCGGCCGGGGCTTGAGCTTTCATAGCCGTCCTTGTCACGTATATGATGTCGAACTCCGTAAGTAATATTTGCCATTTTGCTAACCTTCCTGTAGGCATAGGTTTTCGGAAAATATACTTCAACGGATCCAAACGCGAGATGAGGTAAGTGGTGTAAGAAGACAAATAATGTTTCAACTTTTGGGCTACCCAAGTCAAAGCGCAACATGTCTTTTCTAAATGAGTGTACTTGACCTCGTGGACTGTGAATTTCTTACTGAGGTAGTAAATGGCCCGTTCCTTCCTGCCAGTAAGATCATGCTGCCCCAGTACGCAGCCGAACGAATTCTCCAAAACCGTCAGATAAAGAATCAGGGGTCTACCCGGTTCAGGCGGAACTAGTACGGGTGGATTTGACAGATACCCTTTGATTTGGTCAAACGCTTCCTGACATTCTGTCGTCCATTCTATCGCAGCGTCTTTCTTCAACAGACGGAATATGGGTTCA
>JASVEL010005165.1:0-67280 GCA_032618575.1 Nicotiana noctiflora | reverse complement strand
TCTGGGACTCAGTTTCCCTTTCTTCCCAAACCTCATAACACCCTTCATGGGCGAGACTCGAAGTAGAACCCGCCCGCCAACCATAAAAGCCACATCGCGAACCTTCTTGTCCGCATAACTCTTCTGTCTAGACTGGGCTGCACGAAGTTTGTCCTGAATCACCTTGACCTTGTCCATAGCATCCCGAACCATATCGGTACCTAGCAACCTGGCCTCGCCCGGCTCAAACCAACCCACGGGAGACCTGCACCTCCTACCATATAGGGCCTCGTACGGAGCCATCTGAATACTAGACTGGTAGCTGTTGTTATAAGCAAACTCCGCCAGTGGCAAGAAGTGATCCCATGAACCTCCAAACTCAATCACGCACGCACGGAGCATATCCTCCAAAATCCGAATAGTGCGCTCGGACTGCCCATCAGTCTGGGGGTGAAATGCTGTGCTCAGCTCCACCCGAGTACCTAACTCCTGCTGTACAGCTCTCCAGAACCGTGAAGTGAACTGAGTGCCTCTATCTGAAATGATGGAAACTGGAATACCATGCAGCCGAACTACCTCCCTGATATAGATCTCCGCCAGTCGCTCCGATGAATATGTAGTGCTCACCGGTATAAAATAGGCGGACTTGGTCAGCCGATCCACAATGACCCAAATGGAATCAAACTTCCTAACCGTCCGTGGAAGTCCAGATACAAAGTCCATGGTAATGCGCTCCCATTTCCACTCGGGAATCTCAATCTGCTGCATCAATCCACCCGGACGCTGATGCTCATACTTCACCTGCTGGCGGTTGAGGCATCTAGAAACATAATCAACTATATCCCTTTTCATCCGCCTCCACCAGTAATGCTGTTTCAAGTCCTGATACATCTTCGCGGCTCCCGGATGGATGGAATACCGCGAGCTATGGGCCTCCGCTAGAATCAGCTCTCGAAGATCATCCACATTAGGCACACAGATACGCCCCCGCATCCTCATAACTCCATCATCCCCGATGGTAACATCTCGAGCATCACCACGCCGAACTCTATCCTGAAGGACAAGCAAATGAGGGTCGTCGAACTGACGCTCCCTGATGTGATCAAATAGAGAAGACCGAGATATCACACAAGCCAAAACCCGGTTGGGCTCCGAAAGATCTAGTCTAACAAACTGTCTGGCTAAAGCCTGAACATCCATCGCCATAGGCCTCTCCGAAGCTGGTAGATACGCCAAACTCCCCAAACTCTCTGCCCGACGACTCAAGGCATCGGCAACTACATTAGCCTTGCCCGGATGATAGAGAATAGTAATATCATAGTCCATTAGTAGCTCCAACCATCTCCTCTGACGCATATTCAGGTCCTTCTGCTTAAGCAAGTGCTGCAAGCTCCGGTGATCGGTGTAGATCTCACAAGGAACCCCATATAAATAATGACGCCAAATTTTCAAGGCGTGAACAATGGCAACTAGCTCCAAATCATGAACATGGTAATTCTTCTCATGCACCTTCAGCTATCTCGACGCATAGGCAATCACCCTACCGTCCTGCATCAATACCGCGCCGAGTCCAACTCGTGAGGCATCACAATATACGGTATAGGACCCCGTACCTGTAGGCAACATCAATATAGGGGCCGAAGTCAAAGCTGTCTTGAGCTTCTGAAAGCTCGCCTCACACTCATCTGTCCACTGAAAAGGGGCACCCTTTTGGGTCAATCTGGTCATAGGTGATGCAATCGAAGAGAATGCCTCTACGAAACGACGGTAATAGCCCGCCAAACCAAGGAAACTGCGAATCTCAGTAGCGGAGGAGGGTCTGGGCCAACTCTGCATGGCCTCCACCTTCCTCGGATCTACTCGAATACCATCCCTCGACACCACGTGGCCCAAAAATGCCACTCAACTCAACCAGAATTCACATTTAGAGAACTTGGCATAAAGCTGCTTCTCCCTCAGAATCTAAAGCACTGTCCTCAAATGTTGCTCATGCTTTTCCCGGCTCCGAGAATATACTAGAATATCATCAATGAAGACAATCACGAACGAGTCCAGATAAGGCCTGAACACACTGTGCATCAAATGCATAAATGCTGCTGGGGCATTAGTCGACCCAAAAGACATCACGAGGAACTCATAGTGACCATACCGGGTCCTGAAGGCAGTCTTCGGGATATCTGGCTCCCGAATCTTCAGTTGGTGATACCCAGAGCGCAAATCAATCTTAGAAAACACCTGTGCGCCCTATAGCTGGTCAAATAAATCGTCAATACGGGGCAAAGGATACGGGTTCTTCACTGTAACCTTGTTCAGCTGACGATAGTCAATACACATACGCATAGAACCGTCCTTTTTCTTCACAAACAATACAGGAGCACCCCAAGGAGAAACACTGGGTCGAATAAAACCCTTGCCCAATAACTCCTGTAACTGATCCTTCAACTCCTTTAACTCAGGAGGAGCCATACGGTACGGTGGAATAGAAATGGGCCGAGTGCCCGGCAACAAGTCAATAGCAAAGTCAATATCTCTGTCGGGCGGCATGCCCGGAAGATCAGCTGGAAATACATCAGCAAAGTCACGTACCACATGAACAGAATCAATAGAGGGAGTGTCAATACTGACGTCCCGCACATAGGCTAGATAAGCAGCACACCCCTTCTCAACCATACGCTGAGCTTTGAGAAAAGAAATAACACGGCTAGGGGTGTGATCTAGAGTACCACTCCACTCAATACGTGGAATGCCCGGCATAGCCAGCGTCACGGTCTTGGCGTGACAATCAAGAATAGCATAATGGGGCGACAACCAGTCCATGCCCAGAATAATATCAAAATCGACCATCCCAAGCAGCAATAGATCCGCTCTGGTCTCGAAATCACAAATGGTAACCAAAAACGACCGATATACGCGGTCCACAGCCAAAGAATCACCCACCAGAGTGGAAACATAAATGGGGGCACTCAAAGAATCCCGAGGCACACCCAGATGAGAAGCAAAGTAAGAAGACACATATGAAAAATGGAACCAGGGTCGAATAGAACCGATGCCTCCCTGTGACTAACCAGAATAATACCTGTGATAACAGAGTTGGATGCAACAGCCGCAGCGCGATCAGGAATAGCATAGAATCTGGCCTGTCCCCCCTCTCGAGGGCGGCCTCTGGAACCCTGACCCCCGCCCCTGGATGGCTGGGCAGGTGGAGTGGCAGCTGGGGCTGGAATGATAGCCTGCTGGCCCTGAGAACCACGCGGATGCTGTGATGACTGATGAGGGGCTCCTCTCCTGCGCCTGGGCCACTCCCTAACCAGGTGGCGAGTATCCCTGCACTCAAAACAAGCTCTGGGAGGATGCGGTGGCTGTGACTGACCGGCCTCACCACCACTAGTCTGACCCCTGGAAGGACCCCGCGCAGGAGGTGCACTGGAAACTGGGGGAGCATAATAAGGCTCCCGAGGTGCTGGAAGACCTAGAGTACTACCGGCTGCGGGCAATGCCGAGTGAACTGGTCGACCGGAATAACCCCTGCCAAAACGACCGGCTGATGAAGTGCGGGCACCGGAGAAATGGCCCGACTCACGAGACCTCTTGGCCTCTCTCTCTCTCTCCGCTCTCTAGGGAGCATACTCTCGATCCTCTTGGCAATGCTAACTGCCTGCTGATAACATATATCTGTCTCCAGCTCTCTGGCCATGCTGGATCGAATTGGCGAAACAAGACCCTCAATAAATGTCCGTACTCTCTCCCGAACCGTGGCTACCAAAGCAGGTGCATGCCTGGCTAGACGTGTGAAACTGATAGCATACTCTGATACTGACATAGAGCCCTGTCGCAATCGCTCAAACTCCGAGCGCCAAGAATCCCTAAGGCTCTGTGGAACAAACTCCCTCAAAAACAGATCTGAAAACTGCGTCCAAGTCAATGAAGCAGACTCCTCTGGACTATCCAACTCATACGTGCACCACCAATCATAAGCGGCCCCATGAAACTGAAAAGCAGTGAAGGAAACCCCGCTGGTCTCCACAATCCCCATAGTATGAAGAATACGGTGACACTCCTCTAGAAAACCCAATGCATCATCTGAAGCCAAACCACTAAACATTGGAGGGTCATATTTCTTGAACCTCTCCAATCCACGCTACTCGTCCTCAGAGGCAGCTGGTCCACCTCCGGGTTGTGCTGGGGCGGCAGGAGGCATAACTAAAACATCTGGAACCTGTCCCACTGGCACACGCAACTCCGGTGTAACGGCTGCGGGAGTCTGGGCCCCTCCCCCGGCCTGAGATGTAGTTGCGACGAGAGGAAGCAGTCCTGCCTGAGCTAAAGTGGTATACATACTCATGAACTGGGCCAGGGTCTCCTGTAGTGCTGGAGTAGTAGCAGCTGTAGTCGGTGTACGAGGTGCCTGCGCTCCAACCTGGTCTACCTGTGGCACCTCAGCGGCAGCGCGCGCGGGTGCTGTGGCTGCACCTCGGGCGTGTCCTCGTCCTCTACCTCGACCCCGGCCTCTGACGGTGGCAACAGGGGGAGCGTGTACCTGATCATTGCGTGTAGCTCGTGTCCTCACCATCTGTGAGAGAATAGAAAGCAGTAGTTTAGATTTGATGCCAAAAATGACGCACGATAAGGAATTCAAAGAATTGAAGAGTTTCCTAAATAGTTACATAGCCTCTCGTAGATAAATACGGACGTCTCCGTATCGATCAGCGAGACTCTAAGTAACCGGTCTATGTCCCGTGACTCCTATGAACCTAGTGCTCTGATACCAACTTGTCACGACCCTAGTTCACCAATTGTGAACATGTCGTGATGACACCTAGTCCCCACGACTAGGTAAGCCTAACACGTTGCGGAATATACAAGTTATAAATACTTAAATAAGAAACAGCGGAAAAATAGCATAAAAAGATATGTAATCCATGCCGCTTGGCACATACATCCGTCACACAATAAATAAAACACTACCAAGATCCGGAACCCCACGGTAATACAGACTAAAAGAGAAATACAACTGTGGCTCTATGTGTAAAGAGTATCTAACAACGAAATGAAGAAAAATGTCAACTAGTACTACTAGAGTAGAAGGTAAGCCTCCGGATCCGCGGACGTAGTAGATCATACCTCGAAGTCTCCCAGAAAGCTGCGGAATCACCTAGCACGAGCCTGCTCTGATGTACCTGGATCTGCACAACAAAAGTGTGCGGAAGAGTAGCATGAGTACACCACGGCGGTACTCAGTAAGTGCCAAGCCTAACCTCGATGGAGTAGTGATGAGGAAGGTCAGGGCCCTACTGAGAAACAATAATATAATGACGATAATAGTAATAAGCAGTTTAAATGACAACAATTTCGAAATAACAACAATGTAATGATTACTGCAACCGTCTACAATTAAACTAACAACAAGTAACCAACTCAAATAAACAAGTCCAGGACCTGTGGGAATTGAACCCACGGTCCCATTCTCAGTACCTCTGGGTCTCCGGGAATCGAACCCGCAGCCCATGTCTCAATAAATAATCAATAACTCAGGATCTCGGGAATCGAACCCGTAGTCCACATTTCAATAATCTTAGGATCTCGGGAATCGAACCCGTAGTCCACATTTCAATAATCTCGGGATCTCGGGAATCAAACCCGTAGTCCACATTTCAATAAATCTCAGGATCTCCGGGAATCGAACCCGTAGTCCACATTTCAATAAATCTCAGGATCTCCGGGAATTGAACCCGCAGTCCACAACCACAACAAGTAAAGGAATACACAGAGAGAAGTATAATATGCTTAACGATAACTTTGCCGATAAACAGCGCCATCGATTACCAAGAAAAACTCAAGTAAGACAATTAGGCAACTGGACAGTTAAATACTATCAAATCATGCTTTTCTAACTACTACCGGGTAGGAATATCGAATTTAACAGCTAAAAACAGGAATATCACTCATTGAACATTTTGAGTAAAGTATGTGTTTAACAACCAGCGCATCTACACGCCCGTCACCTCGCGTACAAGACATTTAAAATATCACAAAAATATCCTAGGGGTGAAAGTCCCCCACACGAGGTTAGACAAGCCACTTACCTCGATGTTTACGAACAATTCAATCCGTGGCGATGCCTTTTCCTTTCAAATTTGGCTCCAATCCAATCGTATCTATACACAATTGAATTAATATCATCAATACTACTCAACAAACTAATTCCTAAGGCCAATTACAACTTTTTCAACATTCTGCCCGGAATAGTGAATTTTGACCCCGGGCCCACATGGTCGGAACTCGGGGTTCGGACCAAAATCTGGTTACCCATCCCCCCACGAGTTCAAGTATATGATTTGTTTCAAAATCGGACCTCAATTCGAGGTCCAATTCCCCAATTTATGAAAAACCCTATATTCTACCAAAAACAAGAAATTCTACCATGAAAACCTTTGATTTCTATTGAAAAACATGTATAATGATGTTAAGAATTGAAAGAATTAAGTAAAAAGTGACTTACAATTGTTTTGAAGAAGAAGGAATCCGTGAAGAATCGCAAATGGGTGTTTTTGGGTAGTGAAATGTGAAGAATGAAGCTGGATATCGTGATTTACAGGTCTCTGTGTTCGCATTTGCGAACATGGGTTCGCAATTACGAACCCCGGCCAATTTCTGGAGTTTGAAAAATAAGCTAAGGCTGGGAAGTTCGTATTTGCGAACTTTTGTTCGCATTTGCGAAGCCAAGGCAAAACTGGGAAGTTCGCATTTGCGAACACAGGCAGAATAGTGTCGAGTTCGCATTTGCGAACTATTGTTCGCATTTGCGAACACAGGCACAATAGTGTCAAGTTCGCATTTGAGAACTATTGTTCGCATTTGCAAACACAGGCACAATAGTGTCAAGTTCGCATTTGCGAACTATTGTTCGCATTTGCGAACACAGGCACAATAGGGTCAAGTTCGCATTTGCGAACTATTGTTCGCATTTGCGAACACAGGCACAATAGTGTCAAGTTCGCATTTGCGAACTATTGTTCACATTTGCGAACACAGGCACAATAGGGGGGAGTTCGCATTTGCAAACTATTGTTCGCATTTGCGAACTCTGCAGAATAGAGGGGAGTTCGCATTTGCGAACTATTGTTCGCATTTGCGAACTCTGCAGACCAGTTGCTGACAGCAACTTCTAACATGAAAAATTGATCTCGTGGCCTATCCAAAGTTCACCCGAGCCCTCGGGGCTCCAAACCAAATATGCACACTGACTTAAAAACATCATACGAACTTGCTCGCGCGATCAAATCGCCAAAATAACATCAAAATCAATAATTCACATCGAATTCAAGCATAAATTTTCTTAAAACTTTCCAAATTGCACATTCGATCTAAAACCCGACCAAACGACGTCCGAATGACCTGAAAATTTGCGGACATATCCAAAATCACATAACGAAGCTATAGAAATTGTCGGAATTCCATTCCAACCCCCGGATCAAAATCTCACCTATCGTTCGGATTCGCCAAAATTTCAACCTTCGGCATTTCAAGCCTAATTGAGCTAAGGACCTCCAAAATACATTCCGAACGCGCTCCCAACCCCGAAACCACCCAACGGAGCTAATGGAACTATCGGATTTCCGTTCCGAGATCATCTTAACACTGTTCCGGTTATGGACCATTTCTATCTTTAAAGCTCTCATTTAGGGACTAAGTGTCCCAAAAATACTTCAAATTTCAGGGCCGACTCTCCCGACAAACCACAATAGCAGAAATGTACTTAGGAAAACAGTTAAATTAGGGATTGGGGCGTAATTTTCTAAAACGACCGGTCGGGTCGTTACAATTTATTAAGAAATAGTGTAGTCAAATTTACACTAACGCATACTCTAATTTTATCGGATGTAATTATGCGAACGTATACATAATGATACTTAATATTTTAAAAGGCCCTAAAGGATATTCTATGAACTATTTGTCATTTATATCTAATCCATAAGAAATTAATACAAAGGCCATATGCGATTTAATGGTGAGTGGCGCCCCTCAAGCTATGTAAACTAATATTAATTAATAACCCGCAACAAATTTTATTATAAAGAAAAGTTTGATCGGAATTGCGCGAACGCATATTCCAAATTGAGTTTTAGAATTAAATTTACAATTATATTACGCAAACATATATATAATCGTAATACTAATCTAAATCGGTCCTAAAGCAAACAATGATTGTTCGTGAATTATTTATTTGAGGTTACTTTACAAATAAAACATGGTTTCGATTAATGAAAGAGAAAGAACGCATACTTGTCCACAATTAATAACGCTTTCGTAAAGGGTGATCACGATCCACCTTAAAAGAAATGAAAAATTCTCTCTCTACGAAGAAAACACTCTGAAACTCTAACCACTCAACTCCTTCACCATCAATACCACCAAAACCACCTCCTTTACCATCAATAACACCAAAACCACCTGACAATCCATCTTTAAAATCTATAACTATGAATACGGCCATGCAACTAGATTCACCAACTCAATTGATTGATATTTCAAAGCTTTCAAATTCCTATCTTGAAACTTTAACTACTAATAGCCCTAACCATATAGAGTTTATATACCCTACTTCATGGATGGACTCTTCTGATTATACTGAAGAAATAGAAGCACCTACTGATTCTTCTATTTTTATTCCATTAACAGTAGAGGAAAAACATCGACTCTATAAACCTTGGGAACATGCTGTGATTATCAAGGTTTATGGGCGTAAGGTGGAACATCAACTGCTAATACAAAAGGTATACTACGAAGCAATGGATAAACAAACTTCATAGCAATTAGTTCAATTTCTCTTCAAGGTTGCAAATGCAAAGCAAGCACGTAAAGAGGTAAGTTTTGGTAAGGGAAAGTCTTTGGCTAATGTTAATCCTAATCATCTCCCCTTTACTCAATTATTTTTAAATCATACACGTTTCCCTATTAAAAAAGGCTCTATTATTAATAATCAAACAATTGTTGTTGTAACTAATAATAAGTTTGATTTATTAAAGGATGATAATAATCATTTTAATGCTTTAAAGCACACTAATACTACTCCTAAACAAGACAATACTCTTAGTCAAATTTTAACTAGCAATCAAGCACCTAATAGTGTGGTCCAATTAGAAAGTCTTGACCACACCACTACTCCTATTTCTCAACATGCAAAGAGACACGTCACACACTCACACATGCAAGACAAATTAATACCTATACACTTGCATGATCACACCATTCCCCCTTCTATTAATTCTACCTTACTCGACCGTCATTTCCCTAAAATACTTACACCTCCTTCTTCCCTCATTAATTGCAACACTCCAACCCTAGCAAATGATCACATGCACATAGAGCAAAGCACTCACTCAATCTCAACTACTAGGTCAACCCAAAACCATTCTTATCAATCTTGTCAACCGGCCAAAATATCCACTAATATATCTACTAATATAGATATTCCTATTATTAATAATCCTACTCCCTTATCTCCTTCTACAAACACTTAAATGTCGCTCAAGTTGCAGCAACTACTCAAGAGTTCCATTGCAATATAATGGTTATTACTCATGAAGATGCTTAATCCAAAAATGGAGCTAATCTATATAGAACAAAACAGTATGGCAAACTGTTTAGCTAAGTTTGAAGCAACTCAAGTGGAGGTGAATACTGTAATTTTTTCATGACCTCCAAGTTTTGTCATGCCTTCTTATCAGCATGATCAATCAGAGATGCTGCATAGAAGATTTTGTAACCAATCAGATATATCAAGTAGTTGTATTAGTAGTAGTAGTTTTGGTTTAGTTAATGTGTGTAAGTTAGTAATTGTTAATCAGATGCAGTGTATGCATCCAACATCAAACTTTCTGTAATCTTTTTATTTATAATATGTTATCTTTCTTACCAAAAAAAAAATAACGCTTTCGTTGGCTTATTAAGAAAGTTTGGTTAAAGTTGCGCAAACGCATCCTTCATGTCTTTTAAAAATTAAATTTGCAATTATGTTAGACGAACGTATAAATAGTCACAATACTAGTCTAAATCGAGCCTAAAACAAAACTATGAGTATTTATCAATTTGTTAGATCTAAATTATGAGTCTAATGTGAGGGTCATGTGTTTTTGGGATTTTAATTGGCATGGTGAGGGCCTCGCAATTTGCGTATTATTTGGCGAAGCTCGTCCCATTTATTTTAAAGGCGGCAACTACAATTTTCTACTATGCGAGGATATGGAAAATTCAACTAATGGCACACCTCGCTTTCTAAAGGATTTTATTATTCAAATTCGTTATATTCGGGTTACATGATATACACCCCCGAATTTGGGAATTAGGCATCATGACTATGTTACGGGAATTGTACCCATAATTATGATGGTTCATTAACCTTAAAAATCCATATCTAAAATCAAGCCTGACCTAATTCATTATAAATATCCAAACTCATTTCCATGCAAACACATGACCTACCTATTTTCTACACTTGTGCAGCATATTATTAATCCAACCAAAGAAGACTAAAGCACCAAGTATCAACTAAAAGAAGAAATTGTCTAACGAACTCAAAATACATATAAAAATAAAATCAAGATCTTGCTAGTATAGTGAGAATATCGAGATTATAGAAATAAGGCTTTTGTCCTTTTTTTTAAAAAAAAAAATATCCTAAGCCAAAGCTTTGTATTAAGTTACCAAATTAATGAAGTTGAGCATATTCTCAAAAAAAGGATTACTACAATCACGTGATGTATCAAACAAAGATCAAGTTAAATTTAACAAACAAAAAAAAAGGAAATAGGTAGTTGCACTGTGTTTCCGATTCGGAATGAAAAGTAAGGAGACAAAAAAAATCCATTAATAATATCAAGAAGAACGAATCTGGACATAAAAAAAACCAAAACAAAATTTAGAACTGAACCTTTATAGATGCACTGTGTTATTTGAAACAACGAACAAAGAAAAGCAAAATTCAGGCCAAACTAATGTTGCCAATTATGAAGTTCATAAACTCATCAGAAAAAAATCAGCAGTCTAGGAACATGAACAGTCCAAAATTAATATAGTTTATAACCGAACTATCAAATTACCGAATTACCTATAATACGCTAAATCCTACTAACTTCGCAAACAAACGAGAGAGGTTCAACCTCAACTTCATTTCATTTTTAGCAAGAGATCCACATAGTACTGAGTTTTACGACAAGTACATGGATGATGAAAATAGCAGAAAAAGAAAGACTAATCAGCAACAACAATACAACAATCGGGGTCAACAGCAAGAAATCCCTAGTAATGGCAACTTCAAACCCAGAAATGAGGTGTAGCGATCCGAGAGATGGGAAATGTCAATGAAACGATAACTTGAACAAACTTTGAACCAAAACCCTTTCTAAAAAAAACTCAAATCATTTCACTTTCAAACCAATCACAAATTTCTTCAAATATGTGAAAAGAGTTCAAAGATCACTGAAACTTTAATGAAACAGCAAAATTGAATTTCTGTCTATGTATATCAGACTGTATATCATAGTATATTAATGTATATTTTCACACAAAAATGCTCTCCGTATTCTTTCCTATTTTTAAAATGTTCAAGGCTTTTTTCTCTTTCAGATTGTCCTCCCCCCCCCCCCGATTAATTCAATGCCTTCTATTTAAAGACCAAGTTTACTTTTTTTTTTATTCAAAAACACTTTTCTTCCCATGTGCATCCCCTTTTAGCTTTTCAATTCTTTTATTAACCACTAGCTTGATGTCATTCCCACTAACAACTTATCTTCTCAATTTTTTAATCAACTTCCACTAAGCTAGTGCCTTTTTTTTATTTTAAAAGAGCTAAGGTACCTCCTATCCAACTAGCAACCCCCTAAATTAATTATCTATTTTTGTTGATTACCCCTTAAAATTATTAGCAGTCATCAATTATTGCTAATCAAATTCCGTAAAATGACCCTTAAGACTACTGAAAATACACCCTAACCCCCTTCCAATTCAAACCTATCAGCTATAACCCATTCACCTAATCAAGCTCAACCATAAACTTAAGAAAGAGCTCAGATCAAATCAAATAGCATCAAAAATAAAAAACTAATGAATCAGAAACAAGAAGGAGGATTCAGTGATTAAAATAACACACTTCTAGATTAAACTTAAACATGAACAAATGAACACTGCAAACATATTGAACGAAAACAACTACTTCATATGCAAAAAATGGTAGACAATGGGGAGGTAAGAACCAAAGATAATTTGAAACAAAATTAACAGCACGTAACTACTGAAGTAATCATAGTTGTATAAAAGCCATTGACACCACCTAACATGAAAAATAAAACAAAGGAGAAACCAGAATCCCGAGTAAAATGTAAAACATTTGATCCTAAAGAAAAGGGGTAGAAGATGCATTTACTGAATGAGACTAACATAAAAGAAAGAAGAATAAACGTAAAACAAACTCGGAAAGAACAGAACATACTCGTCAAAGTTGAACTCGGGACTCGAATTATTTGAATTCTTCTAAACTGTGTATTCCCATGACTATCCAACCCAAACATCCCAATTAATTCCATAAAACAAACTCACCTGAGGCCCTTGTTTTAAATTCTATCAAAAATACTATAACACTTTCTCAGTAACAATGGAACCAAGCATATATTGAGTCACAATCTGAACAAAGGCGATTTGTATAAAGAACAATAACAATAAACTCCGTAAATATAACATCGCTAACGTATGGTGGAATGTGAATCAGCTTACTTAAACAAAATAGGAGCAGTATACAATTAGCACAAATTGAAATCATCAACGAGCAAATCACGGACATATGTCTCAATAACCCAAAGGAGATTTCGGAACATAAGAAAATAGCGGCAAATAGATTAACAATTTCAGCATTTCGGATCGAGATTCATACCTAATATACAATTAAAATCAAAAAGAAAACTGGAGAAAAGACCAATTCGTCACCAAATCATGAACGGCAAAAACAACCTCTGCGAGACTGTCAACGACCTCGACGGAAGAACTCTCAACCACGAACTCAAACGCTCAACAAAACTCCATGTTCAGATTAGAATCGAAACTCGGAGAAAGAAAAAATGAACTAATTTTTGTCCAAATCTTCTGTTTCTTGGATTTGGTTCACATGTGTAGCGTGGTTGCTGGTGATTGCCGGATTTTAACCGGAGAAAGAGAAGCAGTGGGGTCGTTTGGAGGAGAAAGTTCTGGTGGCTGTGAGGGAGGTGAGACGCTGGTGAGGGTGGAACTGGCAGGCGAGCTGGTTTGGCGGAGCTTCTCGCTTGTTGAAGAGAGCGGGCGTCGATGGAGGTTTCGAAGATGAAGGATTGTCGTTGCTTGGTGGCTGGCCGATGGTCGGTGGTGTGAGGGTTGTCAGCGGCTCTATGGTTGAGAGACGAAGATGGGGTTCTGCGATTTTCTTATTAAAGATGGGGGTGGCCGGCGGCGGCTGACTGGTGGAGAAGAGAAAGAGGGGGGCGGCTGGTGAGAGGCGTCTTTGATTAGGGGCGTTTCATTAGGGTTGAAGGAGATGGGGCAAATGAAAATAAAAATTGGGTTGGGGGTCATTTAGGTATTGTCCGGATGGACCGGGTCGGGGCGGGTTGGTCTGTTTGGTTTGGGTAATTAGTTTGGGCTTGGGTTGGGATTTGTTTTTGGGTTGAATTCCTTCTTTTAATTTCAATGGCCCTAAGATCATGATGTCACGACCCTAGTTCACCAATCGTGAACATGTCGTGATGGCACCCAGTCCCCATGACTAGGTAAGCCTAACACGTTGCGGAATATACCAGTTTATGAACATTTAATAAGAATTAGCGGAAAATAAGATGAAAGGAATGTAATCCGTGCCGCTTGGCACATACACCAATCAAATACGCTGTTTAAAACACTACCAAGACCCGGAATCCCACGGGTAACACAGACTAAAAGAGATCATACAATTGTAGCTCTATGTAAAAGGAGTATCTAACAACGGAATGAAGGAAAAACATCTACTAGCACTAGAATAGAAGGAAGGCCTCCGGATCCGCGGACGTAGCAGATCATACCTCGAGGTCTCCCTGAAGTGCTGCTATATCACCTGAGATGAGCCTGACCTGATGTACCTGGATCTGCACAACAAAAGTGTGCAGAAGAGTAGCATGAGTACACCACAGCGGTACTCGGTAAGTGCCAAGCCTAACCTCGATGGAGTAGTGACGAGGAAGGTCAGGGCCCTACTGAGAAACAATAATACAATGATAATAACAACAATAAGCAGTTTAAATGAATAATAAATTTCCGAACTAGCAACAATAAGATGATTACTATAATCATCTACAATTAAGCTAACAATGAATAGCCAACTCAATAAAACAAGTCCAGGACCTGTAGGAATCGAACCCACAGTCCCATTGACAGTACCTCCGGGTCTCCGGGAATCGAACCCGCAGCCCATATCTCAATAAATAATCAATTACTCAGGATCTCCGGGAATCGAACCCGCAGTCCCTACCAATAACTCGGGATCTCGGGAATCGAACCCGTAGTCCCTACCAATAACTTAGGATCTCGGGAATCGAACCCGTAGTCCCTACCAATAACTCAAGATCTCGGGAATCGAACCCGTAGTCCCTACCAATAACTCAGGATCTCGGGAATCGAACCCGTAGTCCCTACCAATAACTCAGGAGCTCGGGAATCGAACCCGCAGTCCCTACCAATAACTCAGGATCTCGGGAATCGAACCCGTAGTCCCTACCAATAACTCGGGATCTCGGGAATCGAACCCGTAATCCCTACCAATAACTCAGGATCTCAGGAATCGAACCCGCAGGCCCTGGGTCTCCGGGAATCGAACCCGCAGTCCACAAGCACAGCAAATAAAGGAATTCACAGAGAGATCAATTATGCTTAACTATAACTTCACCGAAAAATAGTGCCAATAATTATCAAGGAGTTCAAATAAGGCAATTAGGCAACTAAACAGTTAAGTACTACCTAATCATGCTTTCCTAACCACTACCGGGTAAAAATATCAAATTGACAGCCAAGGACAGGAATATCGCTCATCGAACATTTTAATTAAAGTGCGTGTTCAACAACCAGCGCATGTATACGCCCGTCACCTCGCATACAAGGCATTTAAACTATCACATAATATCCTAGGGGTGAAAATTCCCCCACACGAGGTTAGACAAGCCACTTACCTCAATTCCGGTACAAAACCGCTAAGAAACGACTTCGTTGCCACGAGTATCCGACTCCGAGTGGCTCAACTCTATCCAAATAAATTGCATATTGTAAATAATAATTCAAGTAATTTATTCTACACATAAATTCTAAGCTAATACGTGAAATTATGTAAAATGACCAAAATGCCCTCGGACCCACGAGCTCGAATCTAAAATTTTTTGAAGATAAAGATTACCCATGACCTTAGGAACTCAAATATATAAATTTCTCTTAATTCCATACTCAAAATCGTGGTCAAAATCCAAAAATCTCAATTTCTAGGTTTTTCTTTAAAACCCAAATTCTCCTTTTGGTTCTCATGAATTTTGATGTTAAATCTAAGGTATAAACACAAAATAAAAGTTGAAAACTAGTTAGAGGAACTTACCCAATGATTTGGTATGAAAATCCACTCTCAAAATCGCCCATTCTCGGACCTAGGGCTCAAAATATGGTAAAATGAAGCAAAAACTCGAGGTTCGCACCTAAAATCAAGCTGCAGAAGTCGCATTTGCGATCCAGGGTTCGCAATTGCGAACCCTCGCAAAAACGAAGAAGTTCTTCGCAATTGCGAACAAAGAGAGGCTTGGGAAGGGTCGCATTTGCGACAAAAAGTTCGCAATTGCGAACAGGCGTCGCAATTGCGATGGAAATGTTCGCAATTGCGAGCATACCAGAAGCAGCAGTTTTTTCCCGACACAAAAATAAGCATAACTTCCTCATACGATGTCCAAATTCGATGATTCTTTTTCCTATGGCTCCGTAATTTCGATACGGATCTAATGGTTCAAACAAAATTGAATTTGGAGATCATTTACCTAATATGGTACCCCTTTATGTTCAAAGAAGCAAAGGTTGAAACATCAAATAAGAGCGTGATCACAACCCGAAACACACCCGAGGCCCCCGGACCCCAATCAATCATACCAACCAACCCCAAAGCACATTACGGACTTGCTCGATGCCTCAAACCACATCAAACAACTCTAAAACCATGAATTACACCCCGATTCAAACTTTATAAACTATGAAGTTTCCAACTTCTATTTCCGATGCCGAAACCTATCAAATCGCATCCGATTGACTTCAAATTTTGCACACACGTTCAAAATGATATATCGAAGCTACAGAAACTTTCGGAATTCCATTCCGACCCTCGGATCAAAATCTCACCTATCAACCGAAATTCGCCAAAATACTAACTTTGCCAATTCAAGCTTAATTCTACACCGGTCGTCACAAAAATATTCCGACACACTCCTAAGTCCCAAATCACCTAACGAAACTATCCGAACCATAAGATTTACATTTTGAGTCCGATATCAAAATTTCCACTTCCGGTCAAATTTTCTCAAAAACCTTCAATTTTCTATCTTTCGCCAAACGACTCCAAAATGACCCACGGACCTCCGAATTCACTTCCGATCGCGCTCCCAAATCCAAAATAACCATACGGAGCTACTCCCAGTCTCGGAATCCCAAACGGACATTAATAATACTAAAGTGCATTTTAAGCCAAATTGATGCAATTTCTTCTAAAATGCTATCTTCCATAATATGCGCCAAAACGCTCCCGGGTTATCCAAAACCCGATCCAGGCATATGCCCAAGTCCGAAATCATCATATGAACCTGTTGGAACCTTCAAATCTCAATTCCGAGGTCGTATACTCAAAATTCCAATCCTAGTTCATTTCTTCAGTTTTAAGCTTTGGAAATAAGAATTTTCATTTAAATTTGACTCCAAACTTCTTGAATTTTAATTCTGACCATACACACAAGTCAATATACTTGAGATGAAGTTACTCATGGCCTCAAACTGCTGAATGACGCGCCGTATCTCAAAACGACCGGTTGGGTCGTTACAATCTCCCCCACTTAAACATACGTTCGTCCTCGAACGTGCTGAGAACTACACTGAAGTAGTCTGAAATCACTGGTTTAACATCTCATGCAACTTCCTGTGCTTCCGCAACTCATTTGAGCACATTAGCTCGATAACTCTATAGACATACTCCTTTATTCGAGTAAATAAGCCATTAGACCCAATTCCAACATCCGGAATTCCTGCCTAGCATGTTTCCATCATACGACCACAATATCATTCTTCACACGCTGTACCCATACATGACTGCATAACTTTGTTGAATTCACACTTTGCATCACTTTACTAATGGGACCACAATAATATTCTTTAAATATAATAGTCGAAATTCCACAAATCTGATGCTCTCATTGCATCTCATGACCTACATGGGTCTTGCTCTAGCTTTTACAACACCGATACAACGGAAGGGATGTGCAGGAATTCATATTTAGTTGCCAAGTCAACAAATCATTCAGTCTATACTTCTAACAAGATCCGTTACCTTGTCCTAAACCAGAAAATGTTATTTTCCTCTATAATATACTTCATATAATCAGTTTGCACTGACCCCAAATCCCATAACCTCATCTCACCCAGTACGAACTGCTCAGGCGATAAGCCACCTCAGACATAATCAAAAGTCCCACAAGATGACACAATGTGCCAGTAGGCTACTGATTCGTACGTGATACAAAAGGAAGGCGAACACTAGAGAGAACTATTTAACTCTCACATTAACATGGACCTCCTCAGAAAATAGGAAACAGAACACATAAAAGCAATTATAGACACTGAAATAAACATCACATTGTTGCGGCGTGCAACCCGATCCCAACAATATAACCATGGCGGCGTGCCACCCGATCCCAACAATATATCCATGGCGGCGTGCCACCCGATCCCAACAATATAGACTCACACAAAGAGTCATATGTCGAGCTGAATAGCTCATCACATCAAAATACTGAATATCGATCATAAGCACACTAAGGTGCATGATATCAGACTCAATGAAAACATATAGCGCTATAGGCTATGAACTCAAGCACAATTGAGGTGCGACATAAGATATGAGCCTCAAGAGCCATCATGCTCATATAACATCACCGCCGAGCGGAACCTCAACACATAAGGAACTTACCAAGCCGTCGCACACTCATACGTTGCAATATATCTTTACATGAATTAACTAACCGCGAAATAAGACCGCGACTATCCCTCCATAAAGGGCGCATTGCTGGAAGAAACATAACCGGCCTGACGCAAGGCTCACTTCCACATTTAAATCTATCCACCGACCTTAAGTCTATTCTGGTCGTGCCAAGCTAAGTCAATAATATTTCACAGGTCTATAACCCACTAAGCATAGTGCCCTCCAGGCATAAGTTCTCAAATGGATGATATCACCAAAATCCTCATACTTGGTTTAAATTTCTAACCAATCAAGTGACTACAAGTCACACCTATACAATCTTCTTGTGGGTCAAGCTCCCACCATCTTCCGAATAATTAAACGGACTTGCACATTCAGCCCACCGGCTGCACTAACACTGAAAAGCGATCGGGAGTCCCTAACCGGGATGCAAAGACTTTCTCATAGAACACCGATCTCAAATGATACTGATGTTAATACCCATCTTACTCAAAACAGTGACACTCTTTCCCTGCTCATCCGAGCTCTTTATATCACATTCATTGACCAAATTGTGACATTGGTCCTTACTTCAAATTTTCATACTACTCACTGCACCCCACGTGCCGATATACGATAGGCACAATTTCCATCATAGCTCTAGAACCGACGATAGGCTAATACTTCATCACATAAGACTTTTCATTAAGCTCACTGCAGGAGAACTATAACAACATACGGCGAATTCTCATAACCATCGAATATGCCAATCCATAAGTAGTGGTCCAAGCCACCATAACCCTTCCCGAGGTCTGCCTACTCATAACAAGCCCTTAACAGAAGAATACTTCAGAATAACATCAATCACTGCGGCCGACAAGTCTCAAATGCACCGCCACAAATCACATGCATAATTCGATCACGTTGCATGAACCGATCATTGACACTAATACGCCAACTCAACTATGGCCGATCAATCTACTTCCTTCCAGGTTATCCTTGATTGCCTTAGAAATGTTAATATCTTCCTTCAATACCTAACTTATTCCAATCGCACTTACCCCGAGTGACCTTAAATCATGAGGCCATGCTATCTCAAGAACGACGATCATTTCATGTCTCTCAAATACTACACCACAAGTCAAAACATCATAGATCGTTTTGTGCCTTTCTTCATAAGTTGCTTCAAAAGCTTGAGCCTCAACTATACTTATAGACTCAGAATTATCAGGCACCACACTATACCTCTTGAATTCACTAGGACCGCTATTGAGAGCCATCGGGCCCTGACTTGCCCCGTACGCAACCAACTCTATTGAATTTTATTACATATGAATACCCTCTCGATAAAGCCCCCAACGGAACCACTTCCCGCGAAGCCTGCACCTATTCGAGGCATAAATCATGAATCTTTCCTCAAGTTTGAACACGAGCCAGTAAGGCTAACCATAACATGCATTCAACAATTTATATATACTCAAATTACCACTCATGGCCCTTTTCCGTGGCTGCAATAACACAATAATACGCTGGTATCCAGAATTCATACAGGTAATTAACCATGCGACCCAATCTTAAGCGGTGGGACTCTCCCATTTAGCCCAAAGCCACTATTACACGACTCTCGAACACATTAGAACCATTCTCTCAAGTCGTTTACTATTATTCAACTGCAACTCACTTGATCCAACGAATATAACCACCTGTGATCTATTAGCACTCTAACACCATAGGGTATGACCTCATCCCAATACAACCAAACATCTTCTCGCTCCATGCATCGAGCATTATTTACCGCGACAACATAAGACATACTGTGATTCTCACACCTACAAAGCACCATGTAGCCTTCACCGAAATCTTCCCTGCTTATAATGAAAGGTAGAATTTATTAGGCACACAGGAACATCTAAAGTCCCATCATCATGCCATACGAGCCTCAACTCTTGCCCATCCGCAAGTTTTCAAGAACTTTTTGAATAGTACCTAAATACATCACAGGCCAAATCTGATATGACACATGACCCATAATTTGACCGTTGATAGTGAAATCCTTTCACTTGGCACGAAGACTTAAGATACATCTTGCTAATCCATGACAATAGCCTTTATCATTTGTACGTCTTCATTATAAGACAGCCCAAGACATTCGTTTGGCACATGTCCTTCTTAAGACAGTTAAACTCATATCCCCCCAGTATCTCTGCTGACTGAATCCTTCGCTAAATAGATATCTCATATGAACCATATATTCTTTATTACCACCAACCATCTTTAGATCTACATCCACCTTATGATTCTACCATTGCTGTGACGATTAGGCAGCTAAGTAAACCTTCTCAAGACCGTACTTATCAATCGAATGTCAGAATCTAGTGCACCCCATGTGCACAATTGAAGATCTCTCAATTCTCTTGCATTATCGATATGGATGACACGCGGTAACAATGGTTGAGTAAATTCTTGACTCCCTTGAAGTCCCTCTGCAGCAGTATGAACCGTCGGTGCATACTCAATACCGAGCGCACAAATTTCAATACACGAGTGGATGCAAAAGAACGTATGACATTGGCTCCAACTGAATAAATGGCGCACGATAAAGAATTCAAAGAATTGAAGAGTTTCCTAAACAGTTACATAGCCCCTCGTAAATAAATACAAACGTCTCCGTATCGATCAACGAGAATCTAAGTAACCGATCTGTGTCCCGTGACTCCTATGAACCTAGAGCTCTGATACCAACTTGTCACGACCCTAGTTCACCAATCGTGAACATGTCGTGATGGCACCCAGTCCCCACGACTAGGTAAGCCTAACACGTTGCGAAATATACCAATTTCATGAAACAAGAGATAAAATAATAGCGGAATGATATAAAGAAATGTAATAAGTGCCGCTTGGCACAAACACTTCGCCAAAACACACTAAATAGCATACTACTAAGACTCGGAATCCCACGGGAAACACATACTAAAAAGAAGAGTACAACTATGGCTCTATACATCAAGAATGTCTAAATAACGAGAATAAGGGAAAGTAACTGCTATCACTAGTGAGAATAGAAGGAGACCCTCCGGATTCGCGGACGTAGCAGATCATACCTCAAGTCTCCTGAAGTGCTGCTATATCACCTGAGATGAGCCTGACCTGATGTACCTGGATCTGCACAACAAAAGTGTGCAGAAGAGTAGCATGAGTACACCACAGCGGTACTCGGTAAGTGCCAAGCCTAACCTCGATGGAGTAGTGACGAGGAAGGTCAGGGCCCTACCGAGAAACAATAATACAATGATAATAACAACAATAAGCAGTTTAAATGAATAATAAATTTCCGAACTAGCAACAATAAGATGATTACTATAATCATCTACAATTAAGCTAACAATGAATAGCCAACTCAATAAAACAAGTCCAGGACCTGTAGGAATCGAACCCACAGTCCCATTGACAGTACCTCTGGGTCTCCGGGAATCGAACCTGCAGCCCATATCTCAATAAATAATCAATTACTCAGGATCTCCAGGAATCGAACCCGCAGTCCCTACCAATAACTCAGGATCTCGGGAATCGAACCCGTAGTCCCTACCAATAACTCAGGATCTTGGGAATCGAACCCGTAGTCCCTACCAATAACTCAAGATCTCGGGAATCGAACCCGTAGTCCCTACCAATAACTCAGGATCTCGGGAATCGAACCCGTAGTCCCTACCAATAACTCAGGAGCTCGGGAATCGAACCCGCAGTCCCTACCAATAACTCAGGATCTCGGGAATCGAACCCGTAGTCCCTACCAATAACTCGGGATCTCGGGAATCGAACCCGTAATCCCTACCAATAACTCAGGATCTCAGGAATCGAACCCGCAGTCCCTACAAATATCACCCGCAGTCCACAAGCACAACAAATAAAGGAATTCACAGAGAGATCAATTATGCTTAACTATAACTTCACCGAAAAATAGTGCCAATAATTATCAAGGAGTTCAAATAAGGCAATTAGGCAACTAAACAGTTAAGTACTACCTAATCATGCTTTCCTAACCACTACCGGGTAAAAATATCAAATTGACAGTCAATGACAGGAATATCGCTCATCGAACATTTTAATTAAAGTGCGTGTTCAACAACCAGCGCATGTATACGCCCGTCACCTCGCATACAAGGCATTTAAACTATCACATAATATCCTAGGGGTGAAAATTCCCCCACACGAGGTTAGACAAGCCACTTACCTCAATTCCGGTACAAAACCGCTAAGAAAAGACTCCGTTGCCACGAGTATCCGACTCCGAGTGGCTCAACTCTATCCAAATAAATTGCATATTGTAAATAATAATTCAAGTAATTTATTCTACACATAAATTCTAAGCTAATACGTGAAATTATGTAAAATGACCAAAATGCCCTCGGACCCACGAGCTCGGAATCTAAAATTTTTTGAAGATAAAGATTACCCATGACCTTAGGAACTCAAATATATAAATTTCTCTTAATTCCATACTCAAAATCGTGGTCAAAATCCAAAAATCTCAATTTCTAGGTTTTTCTTTAAAACCCAAATTCTCCTTTTGGTTCTCATGAATTTTGATGTTAAATCTAAGGTATAAACACAAAATAAAAGTTGAAAACTAGTTAGAGGAACTTACCCAATGATTTGGTATGAAAATCCACTCTCAAAATCGCCCATTCTCGGACCTAGGGCTCAAAATATGGTAAAATGAAGCAAAAACTCGAGGTTCACAGCTAAAATCAAGCTGCAGAAGTCGCATTTGCGATCCAGGGTTCGCAATTGCGAACCCTCGCAAAACGAAGAAGTTCTTCGCAATTGCGAACAAAGAGAGGCTGGAAAGGGTCGCATTTGCGACAAAAAGTTCGCAATTGCGAACTGGCATCGCAATTGCGATGGAAATGTTCGCAATTGCGAGCATACCAGAAGCAGCAGTTTTTCCCCGACACAAAAATAAGCATAACTTCCTCATACGATGTCCAAATTCGATGATTCTTTTTCCTATGGCTCCGTAATTTCGATACGGATCTAATGGTTCAAACAAAATTGAATTTGGAGATCATTTACCTAATATGGTACCCCTTTATGTTCAAAGAAGCAAAGGTTGAAACATCAAATAAGAGCGTGATCACAACCCGAAACACACCCGAGGCCCCCGGGACCCCAATCAATCATACCAACCAACCCCAAAGCACATTACGGACTTGCTCGATGCCTCAAACCACATCAAACAACTCTAAAACCATGAATTACACCCCGATTCAAACTTTATAAACTATGAAGTTTCCAACTTCTATTTCCGATGCCGAAACCTATCAAATCGCATCCGATTGACTTCAAATTTTGCACACACGTTCAAAATGATATATCGAAGCTACAGAAACTTTCGGAATTCCATTCTGACCCTCGGATCAAAATCTCACCTATCAACCGAAATTCGCCAAAATACTAACTTTGCCAATTCAAGCTTAATTCTACACCGGTCGTCACAAAAATATTCCGGACACACTCCTAAGTCCCAAATCACCTAACGAAACTATCCGAACCATAAGATTTACATTTTGAGTCCGATATCAAAATTTCCACTTCCGGTCAAATTTTCTCAAAAACCTTCAATTTTCTATCTTTCGCCAAACGACTCCAAAATGACCCACGGACCTCCGAATTCACTTCCGATCGCGCTCCCAAATCCAAAATAACCATACGGAGCTACTCCCAGTCTCGGAATCCCAAACGGACATTAATAATACTAAAGTGCATTTTAAGCCAAATTGATGCAATTTCTTCTAAAATGCTATCTTCCATAATATGCGCCAAAACGCTCCCGGGTTATCCAAAACCCGATCCAGGCATATGCCCAAGTCCGAAATCATCATATGAACCTGTTGGAACCTTCAAATCTCAATTCCGAGGTCGTATACTCAAAATTCCAATCCTAGTTCATTTCTTCAGTTTTAAGCTTTGGAAATAAGAATTTTCATTTAAATTTGACTCCAAACTTCTTGAATTTTAATTCTGACCATACACACAAGTCAATATACTTGAGATGAAGTTACTCATGGCCTCAAACTGCTGAATGACGCGCCGTATCTCAAAACGACCGGTTGGGTCGTTACACATGACCTCTTATTTTCTTTCCATTTTTTTTTTATTTTTTTTATTTTTGAATTATTAAAACTAAAACTCTAGAAATATATTACAAAATCACATTAACTTATGAAAAATACTAATTAATTTTTACCTAAAATAAACGCCACACAATTTGATATTAAATTCTAAAAATGCTAAAATACATATATTTGTGATTTTTATTTTTATTTATTTTCATAAAACAAACTTAATTACTCTTAGTTGCAAACTTGAATTTTATATACATACGCAATATATTTTTTGTATTTTTTATTTAGTTAAACAAATAAACATGGACACACAAATGTAAACAATAGGAGAAAAATAACATAAAATCCAGAAATATTGCAAACAACACGAAACTCTTTTATTTTGAATTTTTGGGAGTAATTCTCATATAGGGCAAAAATCACTTGCTCACAGCTGCCCCTCTTTGCGCGTAAACACGAAGAGTTTTCGTGCAAAGATAAGTGAGCAAATACGAGCGATTTTTGCCCATTCGAGCACTCCGTGTGAAGCATTTTTGGAAAGACTTGACCGAACCTTTGTTTCAAAAGGTCTCCTACATATCCCTGGCTAAAAGGGAATCGGGTCAATGTAGTTCAGGAAGTTTTGGAAGCTGGGACTACCATGAAGCTGTGATCTTGCTGTTACTATTGTTGTTGCTGATGCTACTACTTACCGATCTCCTTATTACACCGTGCTAAAAATATAACAAGAAGCTAAGCTAGCCTACGGATCACACGATCCTATCTATCTTCAACTTGTTTTTGCCGCCTTGCTTTCTTGCTGGCTTGTGTTTCCTCTGTTTCTTCTTTCTCTTTCGAGAACTTGGAGGTGGCGCTGGCCTTCGCTTCTTTGAATATCATTTTCCTTCGTTTTTCCCAATCTGCTGTGGATATAGCTTTCTCCGTCAAGTCTGCTATATTGATGGGGGTAGACAAAGTTTGAAAGTTATTCCTCTCCGGCTGTGTCTCATCTTTCTTCTGTAACATGAAGTTTCTGGCCACGATTGTCTTCTTTCTCACTTCTGAATTTGGATTTGTGTTGGGGATCTTCTAATGTGCCCCTCTGCCTTTGTGGAGGGGTTACTGATTTCAAGACCTGCGATGTAAAACTGAAAAATATTCCTCTTTTTATACAGGTGGGCACCTATTTGCTAAGATACGAAAATTGTATTCCCTTGTTTATACAGGTGGGCGCCTATTTTCTAAGAGATGAAATGTATTCCTTCGGTATACAGGTGGGCAAATAATTGCTAAGACATGAAATGTATTCCCTCATTCTATAGGTGGGCGCCTATTTTCTAAGACATGAAATGTATTCCCTCGTTATATAGGAGGGCGCCTAATGCTAAGACATGAAAATGTATTCCCTCGTTATACAGGTAGGCGCCTAATTGCTAAGACATGAAATGTATTCCCTCGTTCTACAGGTGGGCGCCTAGTTTCTAAAACATGAAATGTATTCCCTCGTTATACAGGTGGGCGCCTAATGCTAAGACATGAAAATGTATTCCCTCGTTATATAGGTGGGTGCCTAATTGCTAAGACATGAAATGTATTCCCTTGTTATACATGTGGGCGCCTATGTGCTAAGACATGAAAATGTATTCCCTTGTTCTACAAGTGGGCCCCTAATGCTAAGACATGAAAATGTATTCCCTTGTTCTACAGGTGGGCGCCTAATTGCTAAGACATGAAATGTATTCCCTCGTTATACAGGTGGGCGCCTAATGCTAAGACATGAAAATGAATTCCCTTGTTCTACAGGTGGGCCCCTAATTGCTAAGACATGAAATGTATTCCCTCGTTATACAGGGGGGGCGCCTAATGCTAAGACATGAAAATGTATTACCCTGTTCTACAGGTGGGCGCCTAATTGCTATAGACATGAAATGTATTCCCTCGTTATACAGGTGGGCGCCTAATGCTAAGACATGAAAATGTATTCCCTAGTTCTACAGGTGGGCGCCTAATTGCTAAGACATGAAATGTATTCCCTCGTTATACAGGTGGGCGCCTAATGCTAAGACATAAAAATGTATTCCCTCGTTATACAGGTGGGTGCCTAATTGAAGACATGACAAGTATTCCCTCGTTATACAGGTGGGCGCCTAACTGCTAAGACATAAAAATGTATTCCCTTATTCGACAGGTGGGCGCCTAATCCTAAGACATGAAAATGTATTCCCTTGTTCTACAGGTGGGCGCCTAATTGCTAAGACATGAAATGTATTCCCTTGTTATACAGGTGGGCGCCTATGCTAAGACATGAAAATGTATTCCCTCGTTATACAGGTGGATGCCTAATTGCTAAGACATGAAATGTATTCCCTCGTTGTACAGGTGGGCGCCTAATTGCTAAGACATGAAAATGTATTCCCTTGTTCTACAGGTGGGCGCCTAATGCTAAGACATGAAAATATATTCCCTTTTTCTACAGGTGGGAGCCTAATTGCTAAGACATGAAATGTATTCCCTCATTATACAGGTGGGCGCCTAATGCTAAGACATGAAAATGTATTCCCATATTCTACCGGTGGGCGCCTAATTGCTATAGACATGAAATGTATTCCCTCGTTATATAGGTGGGCGCCTAATGCTAAGACATGAAAATGTATTCCCTCATTATATAGGTGGGCGCCTAATTGCTAAGACATGAAATGTATTCCCTCGTTATACAGGTGGGCGCCTAATTGCTAAGACATGAAATTTAAAGATTGAATGATTACCATCTCAGGAGAAAAATTCATCTAAATAAGATTTTGATATCTTAGGAGAAAGATTCACTAGACTAAGATTTTGACGCTAGGAGATAATTCCTCAGACTAGGTCTAAATTGTTGTGATCTCAGGAGAAAGATTCATCAGACAGAGATTTTGATGTCTTATGAGACAGATTCATCAGACTAACACTACTAAAAAATTGGACTATTGTAACGGTTGTAAAACCGTTCCAATAGACTGGAAAACCGTTACCATAGAGCTTTGGGAACGGTTTACAAACCGTTACTTCAGCCGCCGTCCCCATAGATCTGTTGGAACGGTTCGTGTAACGGTTTTCATAGCCGTGACAATAGATATATTTATGGCAACGGTTTTCCTTAACTCTATTGGAACGGTTATGTTTTTCAATTGTTACGGTTTTAAACCGTTACTATATTGTTTATACAACGGTTTTTAACCGTTGCCATATTATCTAAAGAAACACATATGTAAGCTATTGCTACGGTTATGATGGATATAGCAACGGTTTGTCTAAGCTATCGTAACGGTTAAATATGCATTTTGGAACGGTCTGTATATCATTTTGGAACAGTTTATTGGACCTATGGCAACGGTTTACATTGCCTACTGGAACGCCATTTGTATGCTATCGCAACGGTTCTGGTAGGCTATTGTATCAATTCAATTAATAGCCAAAAAATAGCACCTATTATAAATAAATATTTACACATGATAATACTAAAATTTAAATACATGATAAAACGAAACTATTAATAATACAAAATTATCCATCAAACAAATAATATCCATAAAACAAATTAATGTTCTTCATGAGTGCATAAGTTTAGTACATTTCAAGAGTGTAAATAAGTTTCAAAAAATGTTGGTATCAAAAGATTCCTAGAACATTCATCGATTACAATTCAAAATTCGTCTCAAGTAAGGTCTAGTTCTTCATCGTCTTCATCATCCATTTCTTGATCTACTCCACCTACAAAAGAGGATAAATAAAGTTATTACACTTAAAGAGAACCCGATCTAAGAATACTCAAGAATAAATATCAAGTTATGACCCTCCAAGTAAGGCCATCGATTGGCTAATTAAAGAAGCTAAAGCTGCAATTGATGCACTTGAAAATAATCCTTTTCAAGTTTTTTCTAAGAAGATTGACTCGACAAATAAAGCACCGAACTGGCGAACTATAAATGCTGAAAATGAAGAAGGTCAATTTGCTATTGAACATAGTCCAAAAGTTAGTCAAGAATATGTCGACAAGCAGTAGCATTAAGGACTAACAGAAAACTCAGCAATAATGTCAATGAAACTTAACACTAGTTATAACAAGAAGTAGCATTCAAGCAAATATTTACAGTGTGTGATCCCAAACAATTGACAAGCATTCTCCAAAATAGAAAAACAAAATCTTCACGTGGTCATCTAAAATGAGAAATGAAAGGAATGCAGTTAGCCACTATTTTGAGATAAAGAAAATTACTACGAAGCCATGTCAAACACATCTGTGTTTTAGCTCACTAAACCCTGGATGACAAGAAGCATAAGAAATTAGAAAATACCTCAACTGTAGATCAAAAGCAGATAATGATAAATGTGGCAAAGAATAATGCGACCACAAATAGCAATAACAATAACCAAATACTACATCATGCTTATGACAGTGTCTTCCAAGTTTAATGAGAAACAGTGATAGAGTACTTGAGTGCGTATTTAGATGCAATTGGTGCAGATTTTAGAAATGGTGCTAATTTTGCAACTGTTGGTTCATCCATCTTGCCTGGTGGTTACATTCCTTTTTACCAACAAGATATCATGTATTTTGTTACTTCTAAACATTATCTTTCATTTCCTACGTGAAAGAACTACTTCATGGTACTTTTGTTAATACCAACAAGGCCATTTTCACTCAGAAATCAAAAACCAAGACCAAGGCAACACAACAAGGGAAACAGAGTCCGGAAACAATACAGAGGCAGTGGACGCCAGTGACAGAGAACTAAAGAAAATCATAACATGGTTTACGAGGTCGGAGAATTTCCTGTAAAAAAGATGACGAGAAATTAAGACACAAGATGAATATACCCTAAATTAAGACACAAGATGAATATACCCTAGAGGCAAGTTTCAAATCCTGAATTTAATGAAATTATTTTATCTCGTAATAGCTCCATGCAAGCAACTACACCACAAACTCAGCAAAGAGAACTATGGATAGATTTGACCCACAAGGAAAATTATCATAGAAGTAGTATGTTGTTCTTCAGAACAAACAAATACTCTCCAACTGTGATCTCGTCTATGATCCTAAGCTTCATATTTGGACTAGTAAATGTGCTACAAAGGAATCGAATTTAATGAAAAGCATAACCTAAAAGTTTAAACTATTGGAAAGAGAAAGCTACCTATAACGAATTTAGTAAGTAGTCCAGTAACTTCAGATTTTTAGCCAATTAACCACATGATGCAACTAGCTTAAGAGAATATAAAAAACCATAGTATATGCAGCATGAAATGATGCAAAGGTATAGGCTGACCTTGATTGCTACCAGCAGATGGTCGATTGTTTAGTTGAACAGCAGCTTGTTGTGCAGAGGAAGCATCTACAGGTGAACGTGCACTGAGCCTTAACATGTCAGGATCAAGTTGCAAATCTGGGTTCAAACGCTGAAGTCGTGCGATGACGTTAATTGTAATATTTTATTCCATAGCATCCTTTTGTTCGTTCAACTTTTCATTCATTTTTTGTTGCATCCTCTCTTCCATTTTTTGTTGCATCCTCTCTTCCATTTCCTCGATTTTCTGTTGCATCCTCTCGTCAGCATCTAAAGAAGATCCAAGATTCCCTTTTTGCCCTTTCAACAAAGTCTTGGTAACCCCTCGTCCATACAATCTAACGCGGCCTGGATGTTCATGTCCCATGACTGAAGTAAAAGCGTCAACTGAATGACTATCATCTTCACTTTGTTGAGTTGCTTGTATTTTCTCCATTTCAGCCTACAAACCAAATACAAGAGAAAAGAATTTTAAGTAACTAAAATTGAATCAATAATTAAGAATTGTTATATGAGTTTTAAATTTGAAATATCGTACAATTTTACTACTCGTATTGTCATATGAGCCTTTGTATACTCGGCCAAGTTTTCTTTGTCTTGTAGCTACAAATATGTCCTTACTTGACAATGTATCTGAAGTATCAGAGATTTCCTTCTTTTTTTCCTAGTTACATGAAAACAGGTATAAAAATCTTTCCATATAAAATTAGCAAGTTCATAATTTATAAAAAATAAGAAATATAAAACATCAAACCTCGCGAATTAGAGCAAAAGGCGTTCTACCAGCAGTGTGTGGACACTTCAACTTACTTCGATTCTCTATATTGGTTTCGGACATTTTCTGCAAATAAATTGTTTTTGTAATTCATTATAAATAGCAAAATACTAAGAAGATCAATCGTTAACCAATTAGAGCATCTATTTTGGATGTAATTACCTTGTGTAGCTCGGAGTTCCAATATGTAAGAAGATCCTTAAAGTGAGATTCCGGAACATCTAGTGGCCTATTCTTCATTTGAAGTTCATCATTCTCATAGGCTGTGAAGTGGGTTGCCTTCAATTGACTCTTATACTTTCTCCAAGCACTACAAACTGAATCAAAAACCCATTGTTTCGCCTCGTCAGGAATGTCATATTTACCCTACAAATTTAGTGCACTTGGGTTAGTATAAGAAATAAAAAATATCATTCATGTTTATTGGACATTGGGAACTTCATACCTTGATATATTGCCACATATCATCTTTTGTGTTTAGTTTCCTCCAATTAAATACATTAAGAGGACAAAAAGTCCCACTCCTTGCCAATGTGCCGAGGAAGCTAGCCAACTCTTGTACAACATCTTTAGTAGGACCAACGGGTTGATTATACTCATTTAGAATGATTATTTTACGCTCCTTTCTACCATGAACCCTTGGCATTTGAGTACGGCCTCTTTTTCTTTTTGGCGAGGAGGGGCCTGCAATATACAAAACAAAGATAATGATTAATCACTATTTTGAGTTAAGTTTATGATTAAAATTTATATATATTTGCCTTGTTCCTCAATTTGTTCAACTGCTTCATTAGTGGGAGAATTATCAGATCGTTCATGTACTCTTTGTGATGCAAGAGTGATGGAATCAATATTCGCTTGTTGCACTTGTTCATGTACTCCTTGTGTTGCTGAAGAGGTGCAATTATGTGGCACTTGCTGCACTTGTTCTTGCAATTGAGATCCACCGAATTGTCGTTCTTCATTTGCATTTGACCTTAGAGATTTCAAGGTTTTTTTTGTTGTCAACAATGAAACCGTTTGGTTTTGCAAAGATGAAGGTAATCCACCTTCTGAATGTCGTTCTTCATTTGCATTTGACCTTGTAGCTTGGAAGGTTCTTTTTGTTGTCAACGATGAAACCCTTTGATTTCGCAAGGATGCAAGTGATCCAGCTGAAATGCGGTTGGATAATTTTTTATTTTTGCTTGACCGCCCTTCTTGATTCATGACTAATCAGATATTTTTCAGATTCTGAAAACCAAACACAATATAGGTTAGCAAACACCCTTTGATTGCGAACGTTTTGACAATTTCAAAAGTCTTAAAGAACAACTGAGATAAAGACAATAAATTAGATACTTGAGGATATATGAATCAAGGTCTGCTTATGGCATCTGGATGAATGAGCTGTGATACTTATATGCGGAAGCACATAACTCTCTAAGAACTTCAACTCAAACCATAGCAAAACAGTATAGAAGCTCCGACTACAATTTGTTAGCTTCTTCTGGTTGACTAGTGTCACGACCCCAAATCCGGTCGTGATGGCGCCCAGACACATTGCTAAGCCAGCCTGACCAATCCATATCAACCACGGAGCTAGAAGCTCTCTTTAACCCATTTAAGCAAATTAATTCAAGAAATAACAGCGATATATATAACGAAAACGGGGAACCAAGTCCCATAATACATCAACTCCCATAGACCAAGGGTCAAGAGTCATGAGCCTCTACTGAACATGAGTGTATAAAGGTTTACAAAAATACCAAGTGCGGAAAGAAATGTCAATACAAAATCAAAAGACAGTAGGAAGGAATATCGGGTCCTGCGGACTCTGCAGCTACCTCGTATATCCCATAGATGTCGCCTCGCACAGCTACTGGATCACTGCTGAGAGGTACCTGGATCCGCACACAAGGTGCATGGAGTAAAATGAGTACTGTCAGACTCAGTGGTAATAAACAAGGGTAAGACAGCGCAGATAAGAAATCCGCGATAAAGCACTATGTAAAGCTATAATCAGCTACCCTGTCATAGAATCAATCTTCACTGTACCTGTACCAACAATTACCAATAAATAGCATAACAGCTAGGAGATGTAGCTAAATGCAATGCAATGCATGATATGACCGCTACGGCGCGTAGCCCGACTCCAATTTTGGGTACCCGTGCTCACTGTGGGGGTTCAGACTCCGGAGGGGCTCCTACAGCCCAAGCACATCTCATAGAGATATTCCTGCGGCGTGCAGTCCGATCCAACATATATCTCGCTGCGGCGTGCAGCCCGATCCACTACTAGTCAGCTAATATGCAGATACAGCCTCGCAGGCTCAAAAGTAGTTTTTGAAAACTCTTTTATCATTTTTCAGTTAGAAAACAGTAATATCAAGTTCCAGAGATTGGAATTAGCATAATAACAAAAATAGCTGCGGACTAGTAGTAAACTAGCATGTCTATGTGATAAGACAATGATAACGATCCTCGCGGGATCCAATAACTGGCTCACGGCCCACATGTATACTCAACCGCCCAAGAAAGGGGTTCAACGGCTCAAGAGTGGCCATTATCACAATCTATATATATGCAACCATCCGAGAAGGAGGTTCGACGGCTCTAGAATAGCCAATAATACAGTATCAACAGGTTGGACTAATATATATATAGTCTCCAGTTCATGATCGACCCCGCACTCTCGAGAGTGTGCGTGTCTCGCCGCTATACAGCGTCACAAAGTGGTATACCGGGGTTTCGAACCCGCTGGTCATCACCCACATCTATTACTCACCTCAATACGACGCGACGACTATTCCGCAATGCCCTTGCCACGAGAATCAAGCTCCGCACGCGTAGAATCTGATCAAATACAGGTAGAAATACAACAAATTAGGCCAATGGGACGACACCCAATCAATACAACTCAATTTACATCAAAATTCCCAAAGTTGTCAAAACCCGACTTCCGGTACGCTTATCGAAAAATCACGAAAGTCACATATTCGGAACTCTCATCTCAATACGAGTCTAAGCATATCAATTTTACCAAATTCGGACTCCATTTGCCCATTCAAAACCTTGTTTTTCTAAAATCCAAGACTAGGGCTAAATCCTCCATAATTAACCCAAATTCCTCCATTTTCATGATATATTTGCATGATATTATCAATACTAATCATACTATGAGTTCATAGTTGATTACCTGATGATTTTCCTTGATTTCCTCCTCAAAATCGCCCAAAATCGCCCTTAAGCCGAGACCCCCAAATGTTAAAATGTTTCTGAAATTTTCTAACTTCTGATACACTTACTTACAGCGATTTTCGCTTCTGCGGAACATTTTCCGCTTCTACGCTCCCGTATCCGCGACCAAAGGGTCGCTCCAGCGGTTCCAGGCCTAGCCGGCCATTTCCGCTTCTGCGAACAAAGGGCCGCTTAAGCGGACCCGCTTCTGCGAAGAAGCTTCCCGCTCCTGCGGGTTTTCCCGCTTCTGCGTCTAGGCGTCCGCTTCTGCGGACTCGCCTAAGCGGCTAGCCTTCCGCTTCTGCGATACTTCCCCCATAGCCCTTGGCCGCTTCTGCGGCTCAACATCCGCTTCAGCGGTGTCGCACCTGCGGGCTCTTTTCCGCTTCCGCGATCACAAGCGCTTCTGCGCTCCAATATCCGCTTCTGCGGACTCGCTCCTGCGACCACATTTCCGCAGGAGCGAAAATGACAGAACCAGAACTCTCAACCTAAAATTTCCATGATTTTTCTCCCGTTTAACCATCCGAAAGCACCCCGAGGCCCCCGGGACCTCATCCAAACATACCAACACATCTTAATACCTTATTCGAACTTGCTCCAATCCTCAAAACACGTCTTACAACATCAAAACCCATAATTCGCATCGAATTCAAGCCTAAATTCCTTAAAACATTCCAAATTACACATTCAATCAAAAACCCGACCAAACGACGTCCGAATGACCTGAAAATTTGCAGGCACATCCAAAATCACCTAACGGAGCTACTGCAACTGTCGGAATTCCATTCCGACTCCCGGATCAAAATCTCACCTACCGTTCGGATTTCGCCGAAATTCAACCTTAGCCAATTCAAGCCTATTTCTACACCGGGTCTCCAAATTACATTCCGATCGCTCCCCTAAGTCACAAATCACCTTCCGGAACTAACTGAATCATCAGAATCCGGTTCCGAGCACTCTAACTCAATAGTCAACTCTTGGTTGACTTTTCATATTCAAGCTTCCTTCAAACATGCTATTTGTTTCATTTTCAATCCAAATCACTCCTAACTCACCCGATATACTCTAATACTGTTCTAAAAGCATAATATATGTAAATGCAAGGTAACGGGGTGGTAATTACCGTAACGACGGGCCGGGTCATTACATTCTCCCCAACTTAAATAAACGCTCGTCCGCGAGCGGGTTAAGAGACATACCTGGAGTATCAAACAAGTGTGGATATCTGCTCCGCATTTCCTGCTCGGTCTCCCAAGTTGCTTCCTCCACGGGACGACCTCTCCACTGCACTTTCACCGAAGCTATATCCTTAGATCTCAGCTTACGAACCTGTCGACCCAAAATGGCTACTGGTTCCACATCATAAGTCAAATCCTCATCTAGCTGTATCGTGCCGAAGTCCAACACATGAGACGGGTCTCCGACATACTTCCGGAGCATAGATACATGGAACACCGGGTGAACTCCCGACAAACGGGGTGGCAAAGAAAGCATATAAGCCACCTCCCCAACTTTCCTAAGCACCTCAAAAGGTCCAATAAACCTTGGGCTCAACTTCCCTTTCTTTCCAAACCTCATAACACCCTTCATAGGCGAAACTTTCAGCAACACCTTCTCACCTACCGAATAAGACACATCTCGGACCTGCATAACTCTTCTGACGCGACTGAGCTGTGCGAAGTCTCTCCCGAATCACCTTCACCTTATCTAAGGCATCTTGGACTAACTCTGTCCCTAACAACCTAGCCTCGCCGGGCTCGAACCAACCAACTGGAGACCTACACCGCCTCCCATATAAAGCTTCATACGACGCCATCTGAATGCTGGACTGATAGCTATTATTATAAGCAAACTCCGCCAAAGGCAAATAATCAGCCCATGAACCACCAAAATCAATGACACAAGCACGCAACATGTCCTCCAATATCTGAATAGTACGCTCGGACTGCCCATCCGTCTGTGGATGAAATGCTGTGCTCAACTCTACCTGTGAACCCAACTCTCGCTGAAATGTCCTCCAGAACTGAGATGTGAACTGGGTACCTCTGTCTGATATAATGGAAATAGGAACTCCATGCAATCTCACTATCTCACGGATGAATATCTCTGCCAACCGCTCCGAGGTATAGGTAGTACACACCGGGATGAAGTGAGCTGACTTAGTCAACCTATCCACCACCACCCAAACTGAATCAAACTTCCTCGCGGTCCGAGGGAGTCCACTAACAAAGTCCATAGTTATTCTTTCCCACTTCCACTCCGGAATATCAATACGTCGGAATACACCACCAGGTCTCCGATGCTCATACTTGACCTGCTGACAGTTTAGACACCGAGCCACATGGCTCACAATATCTTTCTTCATCTTTCTCCACCAGTACTGCTGCTTCAAATCCTGGTACATCTTCGCGGCTCCTAGATGAATAGAATACCGCGAGCTGTGGGCCTCTCCCAATATCAACTCACGAAGGCCATCAACATTGGGCACGCATATCCGGCCCTGCATCCTCAATACGCCGTCACTATCCATGGTGACATCTCTAGCATCATCATGCTGAACCCTGTCCCTAAGGACAGCCAAATGTGGATCATCATACTGGCGCTCTCGAATACGATCATATAAGGAAGATCGAGAAACAATACAAGCCAACACTCGACTCGGCTCCGAAATATCTAATCTCACTAGCCGATTGGCTAGGGTCTGAACATCATAAGCAAATGGCCTCTCCCCAACTGGGATGAAAGCTAGGCTGCCCATGCTAACCGCCTTCCGACTCAAGGCATCGGCCACCACATTGGCCTTTCCCGGATGATACAAAATAGTGATATCATAGTCCTTAAGCAATTCCAACCACCTCCGCTGTCTCAAATTAAGGTCCTTCTGTCTGAATAAGTGCCGAAGGCTGCGATGATCCGTGAACACCTCACATGAGACACCATACGAGTAATGTCTCCAAATCTTCAAAGCATGAACTATAGCTGCTAGCTCCAAATCATGAACAGGGTAGTTCTTCTCGTGGGGCTTCAACTGACGAGAGGCATAAGCAATGACCCTACCCTCCCGCATCAACACACAACCAATGCCCACTCCTGAGGCATCACAATATACAGTATAAGAACCTGAAGCTGTCGGTAGAATCAAGACTGGTGCTGTGGTCAGTGCTGTCTTGAGCTTCCGAAAGCTCTCCTCGCACTCCTCGGACCATAAGAAAGGAACACCCTTCTGAGTCAATCTAGTCAAGGGTGAAGCAATAGAAGAGAACCCCTGAACGAATCGGCGATAATACCCCGCCAATCCCAGAAAGCTACGGATCTCAGTAACTGAGGTCGGTCTGGGCCAACTCTGCACTGCCTCGACCTTCCTCGGATCTACCTGAATACCATCACAGGACACCACGTGCCCTAAGAATGCCACGGACTCAAGCCAGAACTCACATTTGGAGAACTTGGCATACAGCTTCTCCTCTCTCAACCTCTGCAACACAATACTCAAGTGCCGAGCATGCTCCTCCTGGCTACGAGAGTAGACTAGAATGTCGTCAATGAACACAATCACAAATGAATCAAGATAGGGCCTGAACACACTGTTCATCAGATGCATAAATGCTGCTGGGGCGTTGGTCAGCCCAAAAGACATCACAAGGAACTCATAGTGACCATATCTGGTCCTGAATGCGGTCTTCATAATGTCGGACTCTCTAATCTTCAGCTGATGGTAGCCTGAACGAAGATCAATCTTCGAGAACACCCTAGCTCCCTGGAGCCGATCAAACAAATCATCAATACGAGGCAGAGGATAATTATTCTTCACTGTTGCTTTGTTTAGCTGCCTATAGTCAATACACATCCTCATAGACCCGTCCTTCTTCTTAACAAACAGGACTGGTGCACCCCACGGCGACACACTCGGCCGAATAAACCCCTTATCTAGGAGTTCTTGGAGCTGCTCCTTCAATTCCTTCAACTCAGCTGGTGCCATCCGATACGGAGGAATAGAAATAGGTTGAGTGCCCGGCACCAAGTCAATGCCAAAATCAATATCCCTGTCCGGCGGCATGCCCGGCAGGTCTGAGGGGAATACATCTGGGAAATCCCTCACAACAGGTACGGAATCAATGCTAGGAGACTCAGCTCCCACATCTCTCACAAAAGCTAAGTACGATAAACACCCTTTTTCAACCATTTTCCGAGCCTTTAAGAACGAAATAACACGGCTAGGGACGAAATCAGTCGAACCCCGCCACTCAACCTGAGAAATACCAGGAACGTAACTGTCTTAGCATGACAGTCCAATATAGCATGGTACGGAGACAACCAGTCCATACCCAATATAACATCAAAGTCCACCATCCCCAACAATAACAAATCTGCCTGGGTCTCCAGACCCCAATAGATATAACACAGGATCTATAGACATGATCCACAACAATCGTATCACCCACGGGGGTGGATACATGAACAGGTAAATCAAGAATACCACGAGTCGCACTCAAATGATGTGCAAAATAAGAGGACACGTAAGAATATGTGGACCCTGGATCAAATAGAACAGAGGCATCTCTGTGACAGACAGAAATGATACCTGTAATCACAGCATCGGAGGCAACTGCATCACGCCTGTCAGGAAGTGCATAGAACCGTGCCTCGCCTCCACCAGATCTCTCCTCGCCCCTGGGGCGTCCACGAGAAGACTGACCTCCACCTCTACTAGACTGAGATGGTGCTGAAGAGGAGGGCTGATCCCTCTGCTGAGTCCTGCCCCTACGTAGTCGAGGGCAATGTCTCCTCATGTGGCCAAACTCACCACACTCATAACATGCACCTGGTGCTGGAGAAGTAGGTGCTGCACTCGGGGCTGGGAGGGCACCAAGCGATGACTGACCCTGCTGAAATCCCTGTCGACCACGACCATAAGAACCTCCGCTCTGCTCTGGGCGGCCTGAATGAGAAGGTCTAGATGAGCGACCTCTGCTCTGCTGGGAATGCCCTCTAGATGGAGCACCACTGGAACTACCGGAACCACGAGGCCTCTTGGCCTCCCGCTCCTCTCTCTCTCGGCGACGATCCGCCTCAATGGAGCGTGCCATATCAGCAACCTGCTCAAATGATGATGACAGAACTCGCTCGCTGGTCATAAGAATACGGATAGAGTAGTTGAGGCCATCAATGAACCTCCCGATCCTCTCCCTATCATTAGGGATCATCCATGTGGCATGCCTAGCCAGCTGAGTGAACCTAAGCTCATACTGGGTCACAGACATGTCGCCCTGAATCAACCACTCGAACTGGCGACGTAGCTCCTCGCGACGAGACTGAGGTACATATTTCTCTAGAAAGAGAGTAGAGAACTGCCGCCATGTGAGAGGTGCTGCTCTTGCAGGCCTACGCCTCTCAAACTCCTCCCACCAATCAAATGCGGGACCAGTGAACTGAAATGTAGTAAATGAAACTCCGCTGGACTCAAGAATACCAGCCGTACGCAGCATCTTCTGACACTTATCCTAGAAACCCTGGGCATCCTCGCCCTCAACGCCACTGAAATGGGGTGGCTGAAGTCTACCAAATCTCTCAAGACGACGCTGCTCGTCATCGGGCATAACCTGAACCATATGCTCTGGAGCTGGAGCTGGTGCAGCTGGAGGAATAACCGGTGCAACCACCTGAGCGGGGACCGCCTCTGGCGTCTGAAGTCCCCGAACAACCGGGTCAGGTGTGCGAGCTGCAGGGGTCTGCTGACCACCCCCTGACTGAGATGTCGCTATAGTAGCGGTAGCTAAAACTACCTGAGCCAAACCGGAACATACTGATAATATCTAAGCAAGAGTCTCCTGAAGACCAGGAATAGCAATAGATACAGTCTGGCCCCTGAACTGGGGCTGCTGGAGCATCAACCACTGGGGGCTGCTCCTGAACTGGTACAACAGGCGGGTCAGCTGGCACTACCTCGGCCGCCCTACCTCTACCTCTAGCACGACCGCGCCCACGGCCTCTAACAGGTGGCAATGGAGGTCGTCCACCTCGTCCCGATGCTCGCGTTCTCGCCATCTGCGAGAGAATAGAATATAGAAGTTCAGTTCTCAGAACAACAAGATCGCACGACAGAGTTCAAGAAAGTGAAGTTTTCCTAAAGGTTCGCAGCCTCCCGAGGATAAGTACAGGCGTCCCCGTACCGATCCACAAGACTCTACTAACCGGCTCAAGACTCATGAGGCCTAGTAAACCTAGGCTCTGATACCAACTTGTCACGACCCCAAATCCGGTCGTGATGGCGCCCAGCACATTGCTAAGCCAGCCTGACCAATCCATATCAACCACGGAGCTAGAAGCTCTCTTTAACCCATTTAAGCAAATTAATTCAAGAAATAACAACGATATATATAACGAAAACGGGGAACCAAGTCCCATAATACATCAACTCCCATAGACCAAGGGTCAAGAGTCGTGAGCCTCTACTGAACATGAGTGTATAAAGGTTTACAAAATACCAAGTGCGGAAAGAAATGTCAATACAAAATCAAAAGACAGTAAGAAGGAATATCGGGTCCTGCGGACTCTGCAGCTACCTCGAATATCCACAAACGTCGCCTCGCACGACTACTGGATCACTGCTGAGAGGTACCTGGATCTGCACACAAGGTGCATGGAGTAAAATGAGTACTGCCAGACTCAGTGGTAATAAACAAGGGTAAGACAGCGCAGATAAGAAATCCGCAATAAAACACTATGTAAAGCTATAATCGGCTACCCTGTCATAGAATCAATCTTCATTGTACCTGTTCTAACAAATACCAATAAATAGCATAACAGCTAGCAGATGTAGCTAAATGCAATGCAATGCATGATATGACCGCTACGGCGCGTAGCCCGACTCCAATTTTGGGTACCCGTGCTCACTGTGGGGGTTCAGACTCGGAGGGGCTCCTACAGCCCAAGCACATCTCATAGAGATATCCCTGCGGCGTGCAGTCCGATCCAACATATATCTCGCTGCGGCGTGCAGCCCGATCCACTACTAGTCGGCTAATATGCAGATACAGCCTCGCAGGCTCAAAAGTAGTTTTTGAAAACTCTTTTATCATTTTTCAGTTAGAAAACAGTAATATCAAGTTCCAGAGATTGGAATTAGCATAATAACAAAAATAGTTGCGGACTAGTAGTAAACTAGCATGTCTATGTGATAAGATAATGATAACGATCCTCGCGGGATCCAATAACTGGCTCACGGCCCACATGTATACTCAACCGCCCAAGAAAGGGGTTCAACGGCTCAAGAGTGGCCATTATCACAATCTATATATATGCAACCATCCGAGAAGGAGGTTCGACGGCTCTAGAATAGCCAATAATACAGTATCAACAGGTTGGACTAATATATATATAGTCTCCAGTTCATGATCGACCCCGCACTCTCAAGAGTGTGCGTGTCTCGCCGCTATACAGAGCGTCACAAAGTGGTATACCGGGGTTTCGAACCCGCTGGTCATCACCCACATCTATTACTCACCTCAATACAACGCGACGACTATTCCGCAATGCCCTTGCCACGAGAATCAAGCTCCGTACGCGTAGAATCTGATCAAATACAGTAGAAATACAACAAATTAGGCCAATGGGACGACACCCAATCAATACAACTCAATTTACATCAAAATTCCCAAAGTTGTCAAAACCCGACTTCCGGTACGCTTATCGAAAAATCACGAAAGTCACATATTCGGAACCCTCATCTCAATACGAGTCTAAGCATATCAATTTTACCAAATTCGGACTCCATTTGCCCATTCAAAACCTTGTTTTTCTAAAATCCAAGACTAGGGCTAAATCCTCCATAATTAACCCAAATTCCTCCATTTTCATGATATATTTGCATGATATTATCAATACTAATCATAATATGAGTTCATAGTTGATTACCTGATGATTTCCCTTGATTTCCTCCTCAAAATCGCCCAAAATCGCCCTTAAGCCGAGACCCCCAAATGTTAAAATGTTTCTGAAATTTTCTAACTTCCGATACATTTACTTACAGCGATTTTCGCTTCTGCGGAAGAATTTCCGCTCCTACGAGTCCGTATCCGCGACCAAAGGGTCGCTTCAGCGGTTCCAGGCCTAGCCGGCCCTTTCCGCTTCTGCGATATACGGACCGCCTCTGCGCGTCCGCTTCTGCGAAGATTTTCCCGCTCCTGCGGGTTTTCCCGCTTCTGCGTCTAGGCGTCCGCTTCTGCGGACTCGCCTAAGCGGCTAGCCTTCCGCTTCTGCGATACTTCCCCCATAGCCCTTGGCCGCTTCTGCGGCTCAACATCCGCTTCAGCGGTGCCGCACCTGCGGGCTCCTTTCGGCTTCCGCGATCACAAGCGCTTCTGCGCTCCAATATCCGCTTCTGCGGACTCGCTCCTGCGACCACATTTCCGCAGGAGCGAAAATGACAGAACCAGAACTCTCAACCTGAAATTTCCATGATTTTTCTCCCGTTTAACCATCCGAAAGCACCCCGAGGCCCCCGGGACCTCATCCAAACATACCAACACATCTTAATACCTTATTCGAACTTGCTCCAATCCTCAAAACACGTCTTACAACATCAAAACCCATAATTCGCATCGAATTCAAGCCTAAATTCCTTAAAACATTCCAAATTACACATTCAATCAAAAACCCGACCAAACGACGTCCGAATGACCTGAAAATTTGCAGGCACATCCAAAATCACCTAACGGAGCTACTGCAACTGTCGGAATTCCATTCCGACTCCCGGATCAAAATTTCACCTACCGTTCGGATTTCACCGAAATTCAACCTTAGCCAATTCAAGCCTATTTCTACACCGGGTCTCCAAATTACATTCCGATCGCTCCCCTAAGTCACAAATCACCTTCCGGAACTAACCGAATCATCAGGAATCCGGTTCCGAGCACTCTAACTCAATAGTCAACTCTTGGTTGACTTTTCATATTCAAGCTTCCTTCAAACATGCTATTTGTTTTATTTTCAATCCAAATCACTCCTAACTCACCCGATATACTCTAATACTGTTCTAAAAGCATAATATATGTAAATGTAAGGTAACGGGGTGGTAATTACCGTAACGACGGGCCGGGTCGTTACAACTAGCTTCACAATGTTATGTCTAAACAAATCTAACCTATTCTCAAATTTAAATACACCTACAGTGTTTTTGGGTGATCATAAACAACAATGACAGCAACTAAGTGAATGCAAAAGATTATCTGTAAGAGGTAAAATGCATAACATCTGGTATACTAAGATCAAACAACTTCATTGTTAAGGCTTGTGAAGAATTTGGATTCTTCAAAGTCATTAACCATAGCGTCCCTATGGAATTCATGACTAAACTTGAATCTGAAGCCATCAAATTCTTCTCCTATCCCCTTTTTGGATGGAGTGTGTAGTTTGTTGCTTGGTATACTCCGAAGTCCTATCTCTTTCTTTTCCGCTATCCTTATATTTAACCCGTTCCTTTACAACCAAAGACAAGTTCAAACTGCCTTTTTCCCTTTAACTGTGGCTACCCACTCAAATAGGTGATAGACGACTTGTTCCCCTTAATCTACTTCACCGGTGGTTCATTTGAAAACCTGCAATCTAACTATCAGCTGGATATGAACATTAAATGCGAAACTGATTTTATAAGACACAATTTTAAACCTTCAACCTCAGGTGGTATTGGATACTCCTGATTTAACAGACAACTCTTATGGAAAGCAACTAAACACAAAATTTGTAAGGCATCAGATTATTTTAAGAAATGCAACCTTCATTGTGTTTTAATAGATCTGTGAATGTTAGACCTATAATTCATGCACGGTTCTAGATTTTACTGTCTATGCCAATCTCCAAATAAGACTGCAACTATCCTAAATGAGTTGTATCACCACAAATGACCTAAATGGGATCTATATGGTTCAAATAATATAATCCAACATAGTCCAAAGTCCGCCTAAATTAAACAATCCAGGAACACAAATTAAAAGTGAACTACCTCAAATACAACTCATCTATTTTAGCCACTAGATAGAATAATTTAGTCATAAGCTTGGGGAAATGGAATTTTACCTGATTTCACCTGTGAAAGCTCCACCTTTTCCAGTCCAACAATTTTGGGCAGAAACCTCAATCCTGTCGGTAAGTGAGTTCTTTACTTGATCAATGTACAGAAATGGAGGTGCTACAACCACACTGAAATTTTCCAAAAGTAGATTCTTGCATTAACATCTAAAGTAGAGAGACATTAGCTGTTAAGATGCTACAAAGAATTAATTGCATCGCCAGCAAATTGGCTGATGAAGACAAGGAAAAAGAAAAAACAAATAGTGAGGAAAGGTGTCCGTTCTATGTGTGAATATGAGAAAATGTAGCAACTTCAAGGAAGATTCTGAAAAGAGTTGCCAATCTGCGTCCCAGGAAACTCAACCAAGTTTAGACTGTAGGAGAATCCAATTATCCCATGGTCATTGACAAAAACCATTTACTTTGGTACTACAGGAGAAAAACGGGTAGTAGCGCAAGAATAAACAAATCAAATGAGAGTAGGAAAGCAGGAAAATAACTTCTCTAAGATGCAGCAGACCTACACACAAGAACTAAAAGAAATCCCTAGTAGGATTATCATCTCTTGTGTCTTGTCAAGCCTTCTCCTACATTATTCAAGTAAGTTCTTTTAATAGGTGAGTTTCTAAGTGTAACACCACAAGACATGTTTGTTTCAGAACAAACAGCTGCAATATAATATGGTAAAATAGAACAGAGAGCATTGAAGAGGAAATGATATCACGGAAAGCGCACAGTAGGCTTGTAAAATCATAATTATCAATGATAAACAAGGGTAAGGGCATTGTCTTGAACATTCCAAATTGCAAAAGTAAAGAATTCGCATTGAAGGTTTGCACTTATCTTTTTTCCACAACCTTTAAAATTTCCTGATTACATATTTATGCAAACATATAAATGGCAGTGTCATCGAGTAGTCTTGAGAACAACACGGATATCATCTTGTACTGGAAATCGGAAGGAGCATGGCAATGAACTATTACCAAACTAAGATTGAGAAGACCAAGGTCAAATGCCCTGGCAACTATGATATGATCATAGAGATTATTTAAGCATTTCTATAATCAAAAGCTGGATTAGACACAGAGACAGTTTGCCAGCTTCCTAGAAATGTTAGCCTATGCAAATACATTTTCATAAGTAATACGACAGCAAGGTAGAAAAACTCACCAACATCAGACTCGAGCTGAGCACTGTTCAAATCAGAGACAAGCTTGCTTATGGAATCCTTTGTCCCATTCTGGTAGAAACATTAATGAAAGTAAAGAACACGAAAGACACATGAATCTCAAATTAAGATTGAGAACTATTACCAAACTAAGATTGAGAAGACCAAGGTCAAATGCCCTGGCAACAATTATGGACAAAAGGAAAAACATAAAAAAGTGAAGGAAAGCCATGAATCTCAAATATTATGCATTGAACTACGGAGGATACCCATTAGTAACTAAAGATGTTGAACAATTCCTAGGCCAAAACAGATCGGTGCAATGAAGGTGAAACATTCAAATCAACGGCACTATGGCTGTCATTCTGAATACAACGCTTTGCTTTTTTTCGCTTCCTATTATCTTTCTGTGCAAGATCTTCTCATTCGAAGCAAAAAGAGGAAAAGAAGGGAGATGAACAACCAAGTGTGGAAATCCATTGCTTTAAAGCAACAAGTGCAAAAGTAGAAAGGACAAGATTACCAAGATCTGTTGATTTCTTCAAAGCATCAAAATTCATGAGGCAAGTAAGTTATATTTTATATTACTTTCCTCTCTCAGTTCACCTCCTACAATTTTCATTGTCCGCATTCAAGTTCTTTCAATAACTGCTGAGGCGATTGACTTCCAATTTAATTTGCGAGATATTCAACCAGTAGCCAGTTATATTAGTATGATTAACATATGCTACAACCTTAATTTTACAAGAAGCAGAAGTCAGACAGAGTTTACCCCCTTAACCTGTTAGCCTTAGCTGTGGTATCACCCCTATTGGCCCAAAAGAAATAGTCATAAATGGATTTCGCATGTTAAATCTAGCTATATATATCAGACGGACAAGACTGGTAGTGACCATTCACTAGAATGGTACTCTGGAATGATAAAGAGTCACAATTTACCTACTACATCGCCCTAGTATATGGAAAGTAAACATAAAATAAGAGAAAAGACTTATAGATACAACAGAAACAAATTAGCACCCTGATGACTGATAACTAAGCAAAGAGGATAGAAATTACCAACTAAACCAAAGAGGACGTGGGAGAAGGGACGGGCCTCAACAACCGAGCAAAAGCATCCGAAATCTCTCTCAAATCCTGCAAAATTGAAGCATGTCAGAATAATATTCTAAAGGATGTAAATAAAAATAATCATAAAGTATTTATAAACAAAAAAGCCATTATCACTCACTCAAAAATAATTAACTTAAAAGAATTTCATAATTTGTTATTTAATCATCTGCTTCCATCCAGTCCCAATCAGTATTATCAAACCCATTCTCCTCCTCTGATGTTTCCACAATTTCATCATGTAAATTTTGTGCATGAGATGGAATATCAATGATATCAACTGGTACATCTTCTCTTGACCATCTAATGTCATCATCAAGCAATCTAGATGAGGAACCAATATCATTATTAGGTTCCCGCCAAAATGTGTCTCCAATATTGGGACAATTCTCTTCCTCCAGATCATACAAATCAACAGGTACTTTACTCCGTGCATAATAAACATCTTTCTCAATTGGATCCTCCACATAAAAAACTTGATAAACTTGTGATGCCAACACAAAAGGGTCATCTGTACTACATAATCTATTGAAGTACACCCGAGTTAACCCATAATCATCTATTTCATTACGAAACCAATCACATCTAAACAATACAACACCAAAAGAACCCCAATAATCAATCTCAATGATATCCTTAATAGCCCCATAATAGATAACCTCTCCATCGATGGGATTTTGGTCCCTAGCACTAGCAAAACTATCTGTTGTTGCCAATAAAGTCACTCCACTATTTTGAGTCTTGCCTCGGGAATCCCGTTCTTTAGTATGAAATCGGTATCCATTAATAAAATATCCTGTGTATCTTTTGGCTACCATATTAGGTCCTTTGGCTAGCCATCTTAAATAATCTGGCAATTCAATATTTTTAACTTTTTCTTTAAACCAATTGCTGAATTCTCGACTATGATCCCTCGCTCTTACCCATGCATTTGATCTACTATGATTAACAATTAAATTCTTATGTTCCCTGCAATCAAGAACATTTCCAATTTAATCATATAATAAAGAAAAAATTATATAAAAAACAAATAAATAATAATATAATTTATCTTACTCGATAAACTTTTCCATTTGTTCATCTCCAGTATTGAACAAAGCATATCGATGTGCTTCAAAGCATAACTGTGAATCCATGAGAAAAGTATTTTGTTTCTTACTTCCAATTGGATGGCCTATATTAGGGAATATAGGTGACAAATTTTGAGAGCACTCATCATCCACAGTTTGGTACCTACTAAATTTTGTCTTCACGCCATCATGTAGATATCTCGAACAAAAAGTCAAGCACTCATCGGCCAAAAACCCTTCTGCTATTGACGCTTCTGGAGCAGATCGATTACGTACAAAGGCCTTGTACTTACATAGGTTCCTCTCAATGGGATACATCCAACGAAGATGAGCCGGACCCCCAAGCTTAATTTCATCCACCAAATGAATAGGCAAATGTGGCATTATGTCAAAAAATGTTGGATGGAAAATCTTTTCAAGCTCACATGTTATTTCAACAATTTCAGACTGCATTATTTCAAGATCTCTTCGCCTTATGACCTTACTACATATAGCTCTAAAGAAATTTCCCAACCTAATCAAGGCCAATGAAACATTCTTGGGCAACACTTTTCTAACAACAACCTGGAGCAAGTAATGCATTATAAAATGGGCGTCATGACTCTTGTACCCTGATATTTTCATCTCCTTCACGTGCACACGTTCTGAAATATTCGAAGCACACCCTTTTGGTAATTTAGCCTTTTTCATGACAGTACAAAATAAACTTTTCTGTTTTGGTTCCATGTAGAAACAAGATTTAGCCAAACTTATAGTTCCATTATTATTTATTCTTGGTTGCGGCTCCTTTCGTATCCCCATTTCTTGTAAGTCATAGCGAGATTTTTCATGATCCTTTGATTTTCCATCTATTTCTAATAATGTCCCAAGCAAACTATCACATATATTTTTCTCGATGTGCATCACATCAAGATTGTGCCTCAATTTGTTATGCACCCAATATGGCAATTCAAAAAAAATGGATCTCTTTCTCCACGGACCCTTATCACTCCGAGGCCTTTTTTTAGCTCTCTTTCCAAAGATATTGTTGAATTCAAGCAGCTCTTCAAACACTTCTTCACCCGACAATGGAGCAGGTGCAGGTCTATGATCCTCCTTACCATCAAAAGACTTTTTATCTCGTCGGAATGGATGATCACGAGGCAAAAATCTTCGATGGCCCAAGTAACACATCTTATGACTATTTTTGAGATATTGAGAACATGTATCATAATTGCAAGTGGGGCATGCCAATCTCCCCTTAGTGCTCCATCCTGAAAGCATTGCTAATGCTGGAAAATCACTAACTGTCCACATTAAGGCAGCACGCATTCGGAAAGTTTGGTTGGTTTCAGCATCAAATGTGTCTATCCCAGTTTCCCATAATTCCTTCAATTCTTCAATTAATGGTCGTAGGTACACATCTATATCATTTCCTGGAGATGATGGACCTGGAATGATCATAGACAACATTATATACTCCGGCTTCATGCAAATCCACGGTGATAGATTATAGTTCATTAACATAACAGGCCACGTGCTATGAGAAATGCTCATCGTCCGAAACGGGTTGAAACCATCACTTGAAAGACCCAATCTAACATTCCTAGCATCTTTAGAGAAGTCTGGATGCAAAGAATCAAAAACCTTCCAAGCTTCCCCATCAGCAGGATGTCTTATGTTCCCATCATTGGGTCGTTCATTAGCATGCCATCTCATTGCAACAGCCGTTTCAGGACACATGAATATCCTCTGAAGCCTAGGCTTTAAAGGAAAGTACCTTAAAACCTTTGCAGGGATTTTAGAGCTTGCTTTAGTCAAAGGACAACCACTCTTCCACCTTGAAGACCCACAAATAGAGCAATTCTCCGCATTCGCATTTTCTTTCCAAAATAACATGCAATCATTAGGGCATGCATGTATTTTTTCGTAATGAAGACCCAACTCTGTTATCATGTTTCTAGCCTTGTTGAAAGATTCAGGTACTTGAGCAAAGGGAAATGCCTCTTTTATCAAATCTAACAAATCGGAGAAAGCCACATTGCTCAACCCATGCAAGGATTTAAGCAAGTACAATCGAATAGTGAAACTCAGTTTACTAAAATTTTCACACCCCGGATATAACTCTTGTTTTCCTTCCTCCAACAATTTAAAAAATTTCTTTGCATCTTCAGATAGTCTTTCCCCAACTCCTTCTTCATCCCCCACCTCACCATCTATATTTCTAAATGTATCATGCAGTAGTCCATCAATATCGTCACGCATGGTAGAACCTTCATCATTATTGCTTGCATGAGGTGTACTTCTCGAGGAAAATCCTTCCCCGTGGAAAACCCATTTGGTATAACCATCAACAAATCCATGAACAACCAAATGCTCCTCAACCACATTTCTATAATACCAATAGCGATTCATGCACTTTTTGCAAGGGCATAATATTTCATTTCCTTGGGCGGCTCGCTCAAATGCCTTATCAAGAAAATCATTCACTCCACGGATATACTCATCCGTCCATCTTAGGAGATTCATCCAACTTTTATCATCATTATCCATAGATACCTATAGGATAAAATGGAGGACTTAGTAGTAATAAAGAACTAGCTAACAACAACAATGCCAAACCTCATAAATTCTACAAGTGGGGTTCTAGGGAGGGTAGTGTGTTCGTAGACATTATAACCCCTACCTAAGTTCTGGGGAGGGTAGTGTGTTCGTAGACCTTATAAATAGGGAGATCAATATTGTCAGAAGCATAATTAATACATAAATCAACAAAACAGACAAGTAAAACAACACATAACCTTAAATTAAGGGCAAATTTCTTGATGTTTTAAGTTTTCACATGGTATAAAAACAAAGATGAAGCATCCATTTGTCTAATCATACTTTCAATAGATTTGACTACAGAAATATTACTGAAATCATCTTTTCTCCAAGGCGAGGACAACACAACAACATGCAGCTAGAAATATTGATGAAAAGTGAAGAACATGTACAATACCCATGAGCTACTGGACAACAAATAGGCAGTTTTGCCATGGAAGTTGTCAGTCATGGGTACAGTCTGCGATACAATAACAATGCACCATTTTAGCTCGCACTACACGCAGGTGCCCAAGCACGTGCATGACAAAGCAACAGGTATACTGGAACACTTGCAATGGAAGTCTATAAAAAGTAAGATTCCAGCAGCATCTTACGTGGTCTTCCAAATGTTAAGCATGACTATATGGATACCAATTTATGACATAATAATTGCAACATTTTTCCAGAAGATCACAAAGAAAGAAGCTGGTATAACAGTCCTTCAAAAAATGGGAATCGGCTTATTTATTGCAGTTTTCACAATGCTAGTTTCAGCTCTAGTAGAAACTCGAAGAAGAAATGCTGCATTTGAAACAAGAAGAGGTGACATTTCAGCCATGTCTGCTAATTGGTTAATACTCAACTATCTCTAGCAGGACTATCTGAAGCATTTACAGTCATTGCTCAAGTTGAGTTTTTTTACAAGCAATTTCCAGAAAACATGAGGAGTTTTGCAGGGTCATTCTTGTTTTATGGATTTGCATTGGCTAGTTATATGAGTAGCTTCTTGATATCAATAGTACACAAGACAACAAGAACATCAGATACAGAGAATTGGTTAGTTAGCAGAACATCAGATACAATTTGACAAACCTGGTAAATTCTCTACTGCAACATGAAACTGAGAATTGGTTGCAGAAGCATACGCGATGAGCTTGCGAAGCAGAATGCAGAAACCACCAACCTTACTAACAAGCTAGATCGAGTAAGTGTTTGTTGTTGCTTACAGTAATAAAATATAGCACTAATATGCACGGACAGTGTAAAACAGATAACTATAGGTAAATGCATATATAAGTAAACTAGCTAGTTAAAGCTGTATGTAGTACTAATATGCACCAACATGAATTTGTTGTATGTCCCTATTTACTCTTTGTTTCATTTTTTACCTTAGTATTTTTAATTACTTAAAACTGTTTAAACAGGTTCAAGAAACAAGAATAACAAGACTGTACAAAACCAAGAATATAATAACAGTGAATGAACAATTCCCTGGACCAACATTGACTGTTCGAAATGGGGATAAACTTGTTATTAGGGTTGTGAATAGAGCACGATACAATGTTACAATTCATTGGCATGGAATTCGTCAAATGAGAACTCCATGGGCAGATGGACCAGAGTATGTAACACAATGTCCAATAAAACCAGGAGGAGTTTATACATACAGGTTCACTATTGGGATCCAATCTCTTCATATACATCCTCCCCGACAGAAGATTAAACAAACACCCGAACAGAAAAGAGCCCCAATAGAGAAAAATCCAGTTGAACTAGCCATACCCAACTGAAAATTAAACTAACCATACCCAACTGAAAATTAAACCCAAATAATTTGGGTTCAAAACATCAACGGAAAGTAAGAAATCATATACACTACTGAAACATAAAACTTAAAGAAAAAAAGAATGATTATAGAAGATAATGATTAGAAAAGAAAAATTACCTGAAGTTGATTTCTCACTGATTGCCTTTTGGGTCGAAACTTTGTGACGATTAAAATATTCTTCACCTGCAATGTTCTTCAGATTCGAACTTCAGATTATTCCTTTAAATTATTCCTAGGTTCTTCAGATTCGAACTTCGAGTGAAACAAATGGATCCTAGAGCTTTGGGGGTTTGGGATTTTTGGGTTAGCTATCGAGATCTGCGGATTTTTGGGTAACAAATGGATTTGGGGATTTAGGAGTTAGGATATGGGTTCATCATCTTAATCACATGTTCTTCAGATCCTTCGTGTTTGGAATTTTGGGTTAGCAAATTGTTTGCAGAAGTTCGTCTTAGGCGATAGAGAGCTGAGGCTTGAAAGTATCGACTGTGAATTTTTATTTCCTTATTATAATTATTAAAATAAATATATAATAAATAAATGGAAAAGGGGTTATATTAGCGGGTTTAGTAAAATTTAGGGGGGAAAACGAGGAGGGAACAAAATAACCGTTCCAATATTATAAAAAGTGCTAAAACCGTTACTACAAATAGAGATATTGGGACGGTTCATAAAACCGTTCCTACATAAACCACATATGGTAACGGTTCAGTGTCAACAGGAACGGTTTAGTATTTAAAGGGTGCCCGTTGCATCCAATTCTATAGGAACGGTTGTAACCGTTACCGTATGTACTCTATTGCTACGGTTTTATAACCGTTGCCATAACAACTGTTCCCATAGGCCTATTTTCTGGTAGTGTAAGATTTTGACGCTAGGAAATAATTCATCAGACTAGGTCTAAATTTTTATGATCTCAGGAGAAAGATTCATTAGACTGAGATTTTAATGTCTTAGGAGAAAGATTCATCAGACTAAGACTTTGACGCTAGGAGATAATTCCTTAGACTCGGTCTAAATCATTGTGATCTCAGGAGAAAGATTCATCAGACTAAGATTTTTTCATCTCAGGAGAAACTTTGCACTGCTTTGTTCCTGTTACAAACAAAGAAAAGTCTTATCAGTTTCTTGAAAATAATGGTCGGTTGTGACCTTCTTGCTGGGGATGATCTCCTCCTTCCCTTAACACTTTATGTCATCTTCTTTCTTCCTCAAATAGGTAATTGACTTCAGAACTACTTTCCTCAACACTCGAAATTTTGTTCCTTCAAAATCGGTATTTTATTATTTTGAAAGCTGTTGGGGATGACACTGGCTTCTTGCTTTTCTGAATCTAAGTTTCATCCCTTTTGTTCTGTCCGCTGGGGATACAACTCCTTTCATTGAAAACTTCGTATTTCCTTTCTTTCCACACTGTTGGGGATAATACAGGTTCAAGGGCCACTTCCCTTAGAACTAGTGTTTTCTTTCTTCTTCCTCAAATGGATACCTGTATTCCAGAAAATTTTCCAAATGAAAGGAAAATTTTATGCCCCAGTTTGATAATCTTCCTTGTGGCATGCCTTTCCGCCATCAACTCCATTTCCTTTTCCTGCTTCAAATCAAAGAAAAGCTATTAGTTTAAAACACGGTGGTTGGTTGTGATGTTCTTGCTGGGGACAGTTCTCCTCCTCTTTCCCTGCTCTGCATTTCATTGTCAAAACTTGCTGTTTGATGGGGATGATATTCATGTTGGGGATTAGTTTTTCTCTTTCTTGCTTTCTCGCCCTCCTTGACGACTTTTGTTCACAAGCCTTTCACCATTGTTTTCCACTGGTATCTTGACCACCCAAATTCCGATGTCAGTGACTCTGCTTGAGGATCTTGCATGTTTTATAGATGAAACAGTTTTTCGTTCACCCATGTCACTGAAAATTCTTTTTTGGTTGGGGATATCCCTCTTCTTTTGTGGCATGGCTCAGGAACGAGCATTTCCCCGGCCTTTGAGTCTCATTGGCCTTGGCCTCGAGGTTATCAACCTTCACTTTTTGCTGGAGACATCCTCCGTGACACTGATACATCCCTTTGTCAATTTCCTCTTGTTGGGAAATGTCCTTTTTGACACCAGCCTTGCACTTGTTCCCTCCTGACTTATACCACTTGGGTGTACCAATCAGATCTCTTCTTGCATAATTGGAAAGCCGATGGTATATTTTGAAGCCATTTCTAACTTGTTTTGACCAAACAGACTCTACTGGGGAATGTTTTATGAAAGGAGAAAGATAAAAGGAAACCAATATAGAAGACAAAGAAAAGATGACTTTCTAACAAAAGAAACTATAAAATAAAACCCTATAAAACGCGGATACCGACTCTAATGGTCATGACATGCACACATGGCCTATCCTCCGTCGTCAATCGTCTTTCAAGATTTCTGTCTGGTGATTTCCATCTGACTCTTAATCTTTATTCGACTTGTAGTGCCCTAAGGGTTTTCACTATCAAGCCTCTCTCATTTCAATTTTTCTCTCAATCTTTCATCGCCTTATAGTGCCCGTGAAGGTTTTCACCGATAAGACTCTCTCATTTGTATTACTCTTCAGCTGGGGATTGAGGGTGTTACCGCTAAGACTCTCTCATATTTCTTCTGCTGGAAATCAAAGTCTTTTCTACTGAGAATCAGAGTGTTATGTTCTGATAGGACTCTCTCACTCGCCTGACGTGGCATCTTTTGAAGACTGATCAGAAGGTCTTTCTTTGGACCGTAATATGGGATTTGGATAAGGCTAGAAAGAAAGGGTATTAAAGTCTCAAAACAATTCAACTTTGGGTTCACAATTTACAACCTTCGGACCTAGATTTATTTATAATAAACACAATTACTTGCCGCAGTTTCTTGTTTGGGGATTTTTTAGTTTTTATTTACACTATGAACGAGCTGTGAAGCGCCTACGTATCCTTTTTGAGGAATCATGTCAAACGTAGTTCCCAATTACTCGTGTTTTCAAGTTTCTCTTTTTCATTCATTTTTTTCTTTTCATTTTCTTTATCCCTTCTTCTCTTGTCTTTTCAAATTTGCGTTTCTAGTCTTTGCGACTAATTCTGAAGGAGGGGTATAAAAGAAAATAAATAAGGCTCAAAGGGTTAATGAAGGATAAAGTGTATGGGTAGTAGAACAAACTGCCTTCGTCATTCCAATCTCCAAAACATGCCAAGTGCAAACAACACAATTAATATTCGTCATATCTTTAAAGCACTGTTGGGCAACACTCTCATTTTCATTATTATGAACGACCCCATGTCAATTTGGCCAGCTTGCCTTTAACGATTTTCTTTTTACTTGCCCCGGTTTCATATGACTCGGGCTTCGAATAATCGTAAACCGTTCTTATTTCATTTAAATATTTCGATCACCTCCCAATGGTTTTGTGATTAACTTTTAAGATCAGGCCAGAACTATGCGCGCACATCATGTCACTAGAGTTGGCAGAAAAAGAACTATAGGAAGGAGAGGACTAAATAACAGAAAATGTCTAGAAATAATATAAAACAGGTCATTGCATTAACCGATAAAACAACGACTAGAACAACCAACGAACAAAACTGGGGTTACAACCCTTAGAACGAACCTAGACCCCATTAGATGAGACACTGCGATCAAAAGAAAAATACAAGGATAAAAGGTTTGAGCTACAAGACAATTTCCGGATTACCATTCTGAAATAACCCGGACAAATAGAAATGACAACAAAATAAGCCACCAAAAAGGACTCTCAAATTGATAAGCCTAACATTCAGCCACAAATTTGATTATCAGAATCACTATGGCCTTCTCCCATTTCAGTCGGCAAATTTCTGAGTGGATTCTCATATTCCGTGTCACCAAGCATCACAGCCAGAAAGTGTGTATCATCATGTGCAGGTAACGGATTCAGCGCGATATTCTGGATGTCACTGTTTTTAATCACAATCAATCTTTCCTGGATCATCCTTTCTATTTTCCTTTTCAAATCCCGACAACTTTTCATGTTGTGCCCTAGGGCATGGGAATGGTATTCACACCTTTTAGATGGATCAAAGCTCCTTGCACGTGGGTCCACATGATTTGGAGGGATGGGTGCAATCATGTCCTGTTGCTTTAACTTCTCAAATAAGCTTGCATAGGAAACTCCTATTGGTGTGAAATTATCCTTCTACTTCGGTTCCCTTCTATACCCTTGGTTTGGAAGTGGGTTATAAGGTATTTGGAAATTTTGCAGAGGCTGATAGAGATTTTGTGATGCTTGTGCTCGCTTTCTTGGATGATTTGATGGCTGAATAACATACTGGGGTGGATCAACTGAGTATGGTGGGTTCGGAGGCAAATAGTAATGCTCAGGGGAGTCATGGAAAACCTGTCGAGACAACGCATACCGTCGAGGTGTTCTTCTGGAACCTTTTCTTGACCCTGATATCATCATGACTTCTTCATCCCTCTCATTCGTGTCACTAGATTCAATTTGGACAGCCTGAGCTGTAGCCTTGAGAGCCGCTTGACTTATAATTTTGCCTCTCTTAAGACCGTTCTCTACCATTTCTCCCATTTTGATTACATCCAAGAAGGATTGACCAACCGCAGACATCATGTTCTGAAAATAATCCGACTCTTGAGCCTGAAGGAAGACAGTGACTAACTCGTGGTCATCCATGGGTGGCTCAGCACGAGCTGCTTGCTCTCTCCATTTAAGGGCATATTCCCTGAAACTTTCACTTGATTTCTTCTTCACATTTGAAAGGAAAATGCGGTCAGGGGAAATGTCGATGTTGTATTGGAATTGTTTGACAAAGGCCTGTGCCATGTCGTTCCAGACATGCCAGCGAGATGCGTCTTGATCCCAAAACCATTTAGAGGCTACTCCCGTAAGGCTTTCCTCGAAGTAAGCTATTAGCAATTCCTCATTTCTTCCTAGACTCCTTGTTGATTGCAATACCTTTTCAAATGGGTAATGGGATTTCCATGTCCATCGTACTTTTCAAATTTGGGAATCTTGAAACCAGGCGGCAAGTGGACATCGGGAAACAAACATAGATCTTTGAAATCAACACTCTTTTGACCTGCCAACCCGTGCGTGTTTTTCACCGATGTTCTAAGCTTTTCAATCTTTGGGTTATTTCCTCCTGTACCATCTTTTGGGGATCTTGCGTTGTTCGCTTGCCACAAACCAACAACCTCCTACTTACTTTACAATTCAAGACAAAACATGTTAGAACGGATTCAACCAGTCCTTATCAATATTTTTTGCTTACTTCTTTTTTCTTTTTTTTCTTTTTTTCCTTCTATATGTATGTATATATATATATATATATATATATATATATATATATATATATATATACATATACATATACAGTTGTGGTCGAATCTTACGGAGATTGCCTACGTATCATGACCTCACATGAATCAGACCTTGAGTAGTTCGTGAATGAAAGGACAATAATAATAAAACATTTTTTTACAGGAATTTTCAATTTTCACAATAAAACAAACTTGATTACAATGTTTTAAAAACTAGCCATACTAACAGATTTTGATGAAAAGAAATACTTACAGTGTGACGACCCGGCCCGTCGTCACGAGAATTACCACCCCGTTATGTTGAAAATACATGTTTTATGATTTTATATCAATGTTAAAGTCTATCGGGTGAGTTAGGAGTGAATTGGATTGAAAATGAGGCATATAGCCTTTGTGAAAGAAACTTGAATAAGGAAAGTCAACCTCGAGTTGACTATTTGGTTAGAGGGCTCGGAATCGGATTCTGATGATTCGGTTAGTTCCGGGAGGTGAATTGTGACTTAGGGGAGCGATCGGAATTGAATTTGGAGACCCGGTGTAGAAATAGGCTTGAATTGGCTAAGGTTGAATTTTGGCGAAATCCGAACGGTAGGTGAGATTTTGATCCGGGAGTCGGAATGGAATTCGACAGTTGCAGTAGCTCCGTTAGGTGATTTTGGATGTGCTTGCAAAATTTCAGGTCATTCGGACGTCGTTTGGTCGGGTTTTTGATTGAATGTGTAATTTGGAATGTTTTAAGGAATTTAGGCTTGAATTCGATGCGAATTATGGGTTTTGATGTTGTTAGACGTGTTTTGAGGATTGGAACAAGTTCGAATAAGGAATTAGGATGTGTTGGTGTGTTTGAATGAGGTCCCGGGGGCCTCGGGGTGTCTTCGGATGGTTAATCGGGAGAAAAAAACATGGAAAACTGCAGAAACTGGTGCACTGCTTCTGTTGTTTCCGCTCCTGCGGAATTTTGGGCGCAGGAGCGGGTGCGCTGAAGCGGACCAGGAGCGCGGAAGCGCTGGGCACCGCAGAAGCGGAGCATTTTCCGCTGAAGCGGAATCGCGGAAGCGTGCAGGGAGCCGCAGAAGCGGCCATCGCAGAAGCGGAAGGGAGCCGCTTAGGCGAGTCCGCAGAGGCGGACGCCTAGTCGCAGAAGCGGAAAGTCCGCAGGAGCGATCCAATCTCCGCAGAAGCGGACGCGTAGGAGCGGAAATTCTTCCGCAGAAGCGAAAATCGCTGTAAGTTAAGTGTATCAGAAGTTAGAAAATTTCAGAAACATTTTAACATTTGGGGGTCTCGGCTTAAGGGCGACTTTGGGCGATTTTGAGGAGAAAATCAAGGGAAATCATCAGGTAATCAACTATGAACTCATATTATGATTAGTATTGATAATATTACGCAATTATATCATGAAAATGGAGGAATTTGGGATAATTTATGGAGGATTTAGCCCTAGTCTTGAACTTTAGAAAATCAAGGTTTTGAATGGGCAAATGGAGTCCGATTTTGGTAAAATTGATATGCTTAGACTCGTATTGAGATGAGGGTTCCGAATATGTGACTTTCGTGATTTTTCGATAAGCGTACCGGAAGTCGGGTTTTGACAACTTTGGGAATTTTGATGTAAATTGAGCTATATTGATTGGGTGTCGTCCCATTGGCCTAATTTGTTGTGTTTCTACTGTATTTGATCAGATTCTACGCGTGCGAAGCTTGATTCTCATGGCAAGGGCATCGCGGAGTAGTCGTCGCGTCGTATTGAGGTGAGTAATAGATGTGGGTGATGACCAGCGGGTTCGAAACCCCGGTATACCACTTTGTGACGCTGTATAGCGGCGAGACACGCACACTCTTGAGAGTGCGGGGTCGATCATGAACTGGAGACTATATATTAGTCCGACCTGTTGATACCGTATTATTGGCTATTCTCGAGCCGTCGAACCTCCTTCTCGGATGGTTGCATATATATATATATATTGTGATAATGGCCACTCTTGAGCCGTTGAACCCCCTTCTTGGGCGGTTGAGTATACTTGTGGGCCGTGAGCCAGTTATTGGATCCCGCGAGGATCGTTATCATTGTCTTATCATATAGACATGCTAGTTTACTACTAGTCCGCAGCTATTTTTGTTATTTTGCTAATTCCAATCTCTGGAACTTGATATTACTGTTTTCCAACTGAAAAATGATAAAAGAGTTTTCAAAAACTACTTTTGAGCCTGCGAGGCTGTATCTGCATATTAGCTGACTAGTAGTGGATCGGGCCGCACGCCGCAGCAGGATATATGTTGGATCGGACTGCACGCCGCAGGGATATCTCTATGAGATGTGCTTGGGCTGGTAGGAGCCCCTCCGGAGTCTGAACCCCCACAGTGAGCACGGGTACCCAAAATCGGAGTCGGGCTACACGCCGTAGCGGTCATATCATGCATTGCATTGCATTTAGCTACATCTGCTAGTCGTTATGCTATTTATTGGTAATTGTTGGTACAGGTACAGTGAATATTGATTCTATGACAGGGTAGCCGATTATAGTTTTACATAGTGCTTTATCGTGGATTTCTTATCTGCGCGTTGTCTTACCCTGGTTTATTACCACCGAGTCCGGCAAGACTCATTTTACTCCCCGCACCTTGTGTGCGGATCCAAGTACCTCTCGACAGTGATCCGGTAGAGTTGTGCGAGGCGACATCCGTGGGATATACGAGGTAGCCGCAGAGTCCGCAGGACCCGATATTCCTTTCCACCGTCTTTTGATTTTGTATTGGCATTTCTTTCCGCACTTGGTATTTTGTAAACCTTTACACACTCATGTTCAGTAGTAGAGGCTCATGACTCTTGACCCTTGGTCTATGGGAGTTGATGTATTATGGGACTTGGTTCCCCGTTTCGTTACATATATCGTTGTTATTTCTTGAATTAATTTGCTTAAATGGGTTAAAGAGAGCTTCTAGCTCCGTGGTTGATATGGATTGGTCGGCTGGCTTAGCAATGTGCTGGGCGCCATCACGACCGGATTTGGGGTCGTGACAAGTTGGTATCGGAGCCTAGGTTTACTAGGCCTCATGAGTCTTGAGCCGGTTAGTAGAGTCTTGTGGATCGGTACGGGGACGCCCGTACTTATCCTCGGGAGGCTGCGAACCTTTAGGAAAACTTCACTTTTCTTGAACTCTGTCGTGCGATCTTGTTGTTCGAAGAACTGAACTTCTATATTCTATTCTCCCGCAGATGGCGAGAACGCGAGCTTCAGGACAAGGTGGACGACCTCCATTGCCACCTGTTAGAGGCCGTGGGCGCGGTCGTGCTAGAGTTAGAGGTAGGGCAGCTGAGGCAGTGCCAGCTGACCCGCCTGTTGTACCAGTTCAGGAGCAGCCCCCAGTGGTTGAAGCTCCAGCAGTCCCGGTTCAGGGCCAGACTATATCTATTGCTATTCCCGGTCTTCAGGAAACTCTTGCTCAGATATTATCAGTGTGTTCCGGTTTGGCTCAGGTAGTTTCAGCTACCGCTACTGTAGCGACATCTCAGTCAGGGGGTGGTCAGCAGACCCCTGCAGCTCGCACACCTGACCCGGTTGTTCAGGGACTTCAGACACCAGAGGCGGTCCCCGCTCAGGTGGTTGCACCGGTTATTCCTCCAGCCGCACCAGCTCCACCTCCAGAGCATATGGTTCAGGTTATGCCCGATGACGAGCAGCGTCGTCTTGAGAGATTTGGTAGACTTCAGCCACCCTATTTCGGTGGCGCTGAGGGCGAGGATGCCCGTGGTTTCTTGGATAAGTGTCAGAGGATGCTACGTACAGCTGGTATTCTTGAGTCTAGCGGAGTTTCATTTACCACCTTTCAGTTTACTGGTCCCACATTTGATTGGTGGGAGGAGTTTGAGAGGCGTAGGCCTGCAGGAGCAGCACCTCTCACATGGCAACAGTTTTCTACTCTCTTCCTAAAGAAATATGTACCTCAGTCTCGTCGTGAGGAGCTACGTCGCCAGTTCGAGTGGTTGATTCAAGGCGACATGTCTGTGACTCAGTATGAGCTTAGATTCACTCAGTTGGCTAGGCATGCCACATGGATGATCCCCACTGATAGGGAGAGGATCAGGAGGTTCATTGATGGCCTCAACTACTCTATCCGCATTCTTATGACCAGAGAGAGAGTTTTGTCATCATCATTTGAGCAGGTTGTCGATATGGCACGCTCCATTGAGGCGGATCGTCGCCGAGAGAGAGAGGAGCGGGAGGCCAAGAGGCCTCGTGGTTCGGGCAGTTTCAGTGGTGCTCCATCTAGAGGGCATTCCCAGCAGAGCAGAGGTCGCTCATCTAGACCTTCTCATTCAGGCCGCCCAGAGCAGAGCGGAGGTTCTTACGGTCGTGGTCGATAGGGGTTTCAGCAGGGTCAGTCAACGCTTAGTGCCCTTCCAGCCCAGGGTGCAGCACCTACTTCATCAGCCCAGGGTTCTTCTGAGTGTGGTGAGTTTGGCCACATGAGGAGACAGTGCCCTCGACTACGTAGGGGCAGGACTCAGCAGAGGGATCAGCCCTCCTCTTCAGCACCATCTCAGTTTAGTAGAGGTGGAGGTCAGCCTTCTCGTGGTCGCCCCAGGGGCGAGGAGAGATCTGGTGGAGGCCAGGCACGGTTCTATGCACTTCCTGACAGGCGTGATGCAGTTGCCTCCGATGCTGTGATTACAGGTATCATTTCTGTCTGTCACGGAGATGCCTCTGTTCTATTTGATCCAGGATCCACATATTCTTACGTGTCCTCTTATTTTGCACATTACTTGGGTGTGACTCATAGTAGTCTTGATTTACCTGTTCATGTATCCACCCCCGTGGGTGATACGATTATTGTGGATCATGTCTATAGATCCTGTGTTATATCTATTGGGGGTCTGGAGACCAAGGCAGATTTGTTATTGTTGGGTATGGTGGACTTTGATGTTATATTGGGTATGGACTGGTTGTCTCCGTATCATGCTATATTGGACTGTCATGCTAAGATAGTTATGTTGGCCATTCCTGGTATTTCTCAGATCGAGTGGCGGGGTTCGACCGATTTCGTCCCTAGCCGTGTTATTTCGTTCTTAAAAGCTCGGAAGATGGTTGAAAAAGGGTGTTTATCGTACTTAGCTTTTGTGAGAGATGTGGGAGCTGAATCTCCTAGCATTGATTCTGTACCTGTTGTGAGGGATTTTCCAGATGTATTCCCCTCAGACCTGCCGGGCATGCCGCCGGACAGGGATATTGATTTTGGCATTGACTTGGTGCCGGGCACTCAGCCCATATCCATTCCTCCTTATCGAATGGCACCAGCCGAGTTGAAAGAACTAAAAGAGCAGCTTCAAGAACTTCTGGATAAGGGTTTCATCCGCCCTAGTGTGTCTCCGTGGGTGCGCCAGTATTGTTTGTTAAAAAGAAAGATGGTTCCATGCGAATGTGTATTGATTATAGGCAATTGAACAAAGTGACAGTGAAGAACAAGTACCCTCTACCGCGCATAGATGATTTGTTTGATCGGTTACAGGGTGCGAGGGTGTTTTCTAAGATCGATCTTCGTTCAGGCTATCATCAGCTGAAGATCAGGGACTCGGATATTATGAAGACTGCATTCAGGACCCGATATGGTCATTATGAGTTCCTTGTGATGTCGTTTGGGTTGACCAACGCCCCAACAGCATTTATGCATCTGATGAACAGTGTGTTCAGGCCTTATTTGGATTCATTTGTGATTGTGTTCATTGATGACATTCTAGTCTACTCCCGTAGTCAGGAGGAGCATGCTCAGCATCTGAGTATTGTGTTGCAGAGATTGAGAGAGAAGAAGCTATATGCTAAATTCTCCAAGTGCGAGTTTTGGCTCGAGTCCGTAGTATTTCTGGGACATGTGGTGTCTCGTGATGGTATTCAGGTTGATCAGAAAAAGATAGAGGCGGTGCAGAGTTGGCCTAGACCGTCCTCAGCTACAGAGATCAGGAGTTTTCTTGGCTTGGCGGGGTATTATCGCCGGTTTGTTCGGGGATTTTCATCCATTGCTTCTTCATTGACTAAATTGACCCAGAAGGGTGCACCATTCGTGTGGTCGGATGAGTGCGAGGAGAGCTTTCAGAAGCTCAAGACAGCCTTGACCACAGCTCCAGTGTTAGTATTGCCATCAGCTTTAGGTTCATATACTATATATTGTGATGCCTCGAGAGTGGGGATAGGTTGTGTGTTGATGCAGAAGGGTAGAGTAATTGCTTATGCTTTTCGGCAATTGAAGCATCATGAGAAGAACTATCCTGTTCATGACTTGGAGCTAGCCGCCATTGTTCACGCCTTGAAGATTTGGAGGCACTACTTGTACGGTGTGTCTTGTGAGGTGTATACCGACCATCGTAGTCTCCAAATACTTGTTCAAACAGAAGACCTTAATTTGAGACAAGTGGAGATGGCTAGAGTTGCCGAAGGACTATGACATTACTATATTATATCATCCCGGTAAGGCCAATGCGGTGGCCGATGCTTTGAGCCTAAAGGCGGTCATGATGGGGAGCTTGGCATATATTCCACCGAGGAGAGGCCATTTGCTTATGATGTTCAGAGTGCTAGCCAATCGGCTAGTGAGGTTAGATATTTCGGAGCCCAAGCAGGTATTGGCTTGTGTTGTATCTCGGTCATCTCTATATGATCGTATTCGTGAGCACCAATATGATGATCCACATTTGGCTGTCCTGAGGGACAGAGTTCAACATGATGATGCTAGAGATGTCACCATTGATAGTGACGGCGTATTGAGGATGCAGGCCGGATATGTGTGCCCAATGTTGATGGCCTTCGTGAGTTGATTCTGGAAGAGGCCCATAGCTCGCGGTATTCTATCCATCCAGAGCCGCTAAGATGTATCAAGATTTGAAACAGCACTATTGGTGGAGAAAGATGAAAATGGACATTGTCAGACATGTAGCACGGTGCCTCAACTGTCAGCAGGTTAAGTACGAGCACCGGAGGCCCGGTGGTGTATTTCAGCGCATTGCTATTCCTGAGTGGAAATGGGAGAGGGTCACTATGGACTTTGTTACTGGACTCCCTCGGACGGCGAGGAAGTTTGATTCGGTATGGGTGATTGTGGATAGACTGACCAAGTCATCTCATTTCGTTCCAGTTAGTACTACCTACTCATCGGAGCGGTTGGCATCGATCTTTATTCGAGAGATTGTTCGGTTGCATGGAGTCCCAGGTGTCTATCATATCCGACAGGGGTACTCAGTTCACTTCTCAGTTTTGGAGAGCATTTCACCGAGAGATGGGTACACGGGTTGAGTTGAGTACAGCATTTCACCCCCAGACGGACGGACAATCTGAGCGCACTATTCAGATCTTGGAGGATATGTTGCGAGCTTGTGTGATTGATTTCGGTGGTTCGTGGGATGAGTTCCTACCACATGCTGAGTTTGCCTACAACAACAGTTATCAGTCGAGTATTCAGATGGCCCCGTATGAGGCATTGTATGGCAGACGGTGTAGATCCCCGTGGGATGGTTTGAGCCTGGTGAGGTTAGATTGATAGGGACTGAGTTAGTCCAGGATGCTCTAGATAGAGCAAAGTTGATCCAGGAGAGGCTTCGTACAGCACAGTCTCGTCAGAAGAGTTATGCGGACCGTAGAGTTCGAGAGTTGTCTTTCATGGTTGGTGACAGAGTATTGTTGAAGATTTCACCTATGAAGGGTGTCATGAGGTTTGGGAAGAAAGGAAAGTTGAGTCCCAGGTACATTGGTCCTTTTGAGATACTTAGGAGAGTTGGAGAGGTGGCATATGAGTTGGCCTTGCCGCCCAGCCTATCCAGCGTTCATCCAGTATTCCATGTGTCTATGCTCCGAAGTACATTGGAGATCCGTCTCATGTATTAGATTTCAGCACCATTCAGCTTGATGGTGATCTATCCTATGATGTGGAGCCTATTTCCATTTTGGGACGTCGGGTGAGAAAATTGAGGTCTAAGGAGATTGCATCAGTTAAGGTTCAGTGGAGAGGTCGACCCATGGAGGAGGCCACTTGGGAGACCGAGCGGGAGATGCGGAGCAGATATCCTCACTTGTTTAAGACTTCAGTACAACTCTGGGTCCGCTCGAGGACGAGCGTTTGCTTAAGTGGGGGAGAATGTGACGACCCGGCCCATCGTCATGGGAATTACCACCCCCGTTATGTTGAAAATACATGTTTTATGATTTTATATCAATGTTAAAGTCTATCGGGTGAGTTAGGAGTGAATTGGATTGAAAATGAGGCATATAGCCTTTGTGAAAGAAACTTGAATAAGGAAAGTCAACCTGGAGTTGACTATTTGGTTAGAGGGCTCGGAATCGGATTCTGATGATTCGGTTAGTTCCGGGAGGTGAATTGTGACTTAGGGGAGCGATCGGAATTGAATTTGGAGACCCGGTGTAGAAATAGGCTTGAATTGGCTAAGGTTGAATGTTGGCGAAATGCGAACGGTAGGTGAAATTTTGATCCGGGAGTCGGAATGGAATTCCGACAGTAGCAGTAGCTCCGTTAGGTGATTTTGGATGTGCCTGCGCAAAATTTCAGGTCATTCGGACGTCGTTTGGTCGGGTTTTTGATTGAATGTGTAATTTGGAATGTTTTAAGGAATTTAGGCTTGAATTCGATGCGAATTATGGGTTTTGATGTTGTTAGACGTGTTTTGAGGATTGGAACAAGTTCGAATAAGGAATTAGGATGTGTTGGTGTGTTTGAATGAGGTCCCGGGGGCCTCGGGGTGTTTTCGGATGGTTAATCGGGAGAAAAACATGGAAAATTGCAGAACTGGTGCACTGCTTCTGTTGTTTCCGCTCCTGCGGAATTTTGGGCGCAGGAGCGGGTGCGCTGAAGCGGACCAGGAGCGCAAAAGCGCTGGGCACCGCAGAAGCGGAGCATTTTCCGCTGAAGCGGAATCGCGGGAGCGGGCAGGGAGCCGCAGAGCGGCCATCGCAGAAGCGGAAGGGAGCCGCTTAGGCGAGTCCGCAGAAGCGGACGCCTAGTCGCAGAAGCGGAAAGTCCGCAGGAGCGATCCAATCTCCGCAGAAGCGGACGCGTAGGAGCGGAAATTCTTCCGCAGAAGCGAAAATCGCTGTAAGTAAGTGTATCAGAAGTTAGAAAATTTCAGAAACATTTTAACATTTGGGGGTCTCGGCTTAAGGGCGATTTTGGGCGATTTTGAGGAGAAAATCAAGGGAAATCATCAGGTAATCAACTATGAACTCATATTATGATTAGTATTGATAATATTACGCAATTATATCATGAAAATGGAGGAATTTGGGATAATTTATGGAGGATTTAGCCCTAGTCTTGAACTTTAGAAAATCAAGGTTTTGAATGGGCAAATGGAGTCCGATTTTGGTAAAATTGATATGCTTAGACTCGTATTGAGATGAGGGTTCCGAATATGTGACTTTCGTGATTTTTCGATAAGCGTATCGAAAGTCGGGTTTTGACAACTTTGGGAATTTTGATGTAAATTGAGTTGTATTGATTGGGTGTAGTCCCATTGGCCTAATTTGTTGTGTTTCTACTATATTTGATCAGATTCTACACGTGTGGAGCTTGATTCTCGTGGCAAGGGCATCGCGGAGTAGTCGTCGCGCCGTATTGAGGTGAGTAATAGATGTGGGTGATGACCAGCGGGTTCGAAACCCCGGTATACCACTTTGTGACGCTCTATAGCGGCGAGACACGCACACTCTTGAGAGTGCGGGGTCGATCATGAACTGGAGACTATATATTAGTCCGACCTGTTGATACTGTATTATTGGCTATTCTAGAGCCGTCGAACCTCCTTCTCGGATGGTTGCATATATATATATATATTGTGATAATGGCCACTCTTGAGCCGAGGAACCCCCTTCTTGGGCGTTTGAGTATACATGTGGGCCGTGAGCCGGTTATTGGATCCCGCGAGGATCGTTATCATTGTCTTATCATATAGACATGCTAGTTTACTACTAGTCCGCAACTATTTTTGTTATTATGCCAATTCCAATCTCTGGAACTTGACATTACTGTTTTCCAACTGAAAAATGATAAAAGAGTTTTCAAAAACTATTTTTGAGCCTGCCGAGGCTGTATCTGCATATTAGCTGACTAGTAGTGGATCGGGCCGCACGCCGCAGCAGGATATATGTTGGATCGGACTGCACGCCGCAGGGATATCTCTATGAGATGTGCTTGGGCTGTAGGAGCCCCTCCGGAGTCTGAACCCCCACAGTGAGCACGGGTACCCAAAATTTGAGTCGGGCTACACGCCGTAGCGGTCATATCATGCATTGCATTGCATTTAGCTACATCTGCTAGCTCGTTATGCTATTTATTGGTAATTGTTGGTACAGTACAATGGAATATTGATTCTATGACAGTAGCCGATTATAGTTTTACATAGTGCTTTATCATGGATTTCTTATCTCGCGCGCTGTCTTACCCCGATTTATTACCACCGAGTCCGGCAAGATCTCATTTTACTCCCCGAACCCTGCGTGCAGCATCCGTGCA
>JASVEL010005164.1:0-48522 GCA_032618575.1 Nicotiana noctiflora | reverse complement strand
AACGGAAAGTGATTTTATTATGGACAGCCTCTTAAGTCGTCGGAAATAGCACGGCGACGAGGTCTTTCTTCCCGGAAGTTTCTGGAATGACGCACAACTATAATTTTCTCAATGTAGCTCTGATACCATGTGAGAATGCACGGGAGAAAAATATTGTTATATTGATTAATTGACAATGCTACAATGAACCCTATATATACACACATAACATATCATACTCCTAATACATATTGGATTAGGGTTAGAGTTATTTACTCCTATTTACATGACTATTCTAATACAGACCTTACCCCTACCCTGGGTAGAGAGGTTGTTTCCGATAAACTCCCGACATCCTTCCCTCCAAGAACTCCTCACCTTGCACTTGGGTTGACTCGAACTCACAACCTTTTGGTTGGAAGTGGAAGGTGCTTACCATCAGAGCAGCCTCTCTTGTCACAAAGGGGATTTTATGCGACTCTAATAATGACAAGAATATTTAAACAATTATGCCGATGCCTTGTCGCAAATGGTTTGACCTCCGGTTCAATGGGTTGAAGTTATTATATATGGTTCAAAAAAATTGAAGATTTTTCAGTTCAAGCACTTAGAAGATTTATAACTTCAATTCTAACTTCTGAATCGAGAACTATAGAGTGATTTCTTCACGCGCTATGATGGGCCTAACAAAGTTGTACTTTGTGTCATTGTGCTTAGTCCTAAAATGATGCTTAAGGTCTTCCATAGAAGCTACGGCTACTTGGCTATCACAACACAGTTGAACTGGATCCATTAACTTGCCAATGATCCCAAAGTATTTCATAAACCTCTTTAGCCACACAGCTTGTTGCACTGAGGCAGAACATGCAATAAACTTTGCTTCCATATATAGTTGACAAAGCTATGCATGTCTGCTTCTTGATACTCCACAAAATGGTAACATTATTAAGCAAGAATACATATCCAAAAGTGGATCGTGTGCTGCAATCTTTGCCATGAGCTAGATCAACCATGGATTTCCATCATGTCTTTGAACTTCAGAGATATGGATGCATAGGTGAAAATATTTGAGAACCAAGAGTTTGTTTTCCAATATCTCTTTTGATGCCTCAGACTACCGTCACATATCATCCCCTTTTCTGTCTCCCCTCCCGAAATTGGAAGAGAATGACTTTCTCCTTCCCCACTACTTCATTCTCATGCCAATGAAATATCTCCATATCTCTTGAACCGAGCACTTCACATCTAGAAATAGCACATACATAAGCAACACATAATTTCTAAAATATTCTTGCTTAAGGTTTGAAAGGCGATCACCTAATTAAAGAATCAAAGTTTCTTTTCCTACTACAATCATGATCCTTTGATTAAAACAGATAGGAATCATATATGCATATCATGTAGGATGTATCCTTGAGGGCATATATCAGGAACTATTTCCTATTAGAACCAAGATAATAAAATCGTCAAATTGCTCGAACTAAAATATCTTCAAGTTGTTAGAACCAGATATAATAATAACTTTAACTCATTCATTGTAACTAGAGATAAAACATATCTTCAGTTGGTGGACCAGAACATATGCAAAATTGTTAAACAACAATAATAATCTTCTTGTGGGTAGAGGCACGTAAATACACTGTTTGAAGATAGTTGAAGTTTCTTCCACAAGCAAATGAAAAAATAATGACAACACCATCTCTGTGTTCAGCTAAGACTCAGTAAGGTAGCATTCAAGTCTTGGTGTTCAACTAAGACTCAACAACGTAGCATTCAAGAACGTTGCTCTTATATTCTTGAATCTATGATTTCACCTTCTGACCAATGTCTTTCTTTTGTTTTCAGAATAAGGAACATGCTTGTCTGTGTTTTTTGTGCTTATATTTTCCGAATGAAAGAACCTGTACTTATACACAAAGAATTTCTTGAAAAATGTAAACAACGTTAAATAGCATTCATGAATAAATTCATGATTTTTAGAATACCCAAATATATTTGCAAAATCAAGAATGTATCTTAGGAGTTCAAGATTGAACTTAGAAAGTTTTCCAAATTCATTCCTCAAGATTGATTCACTGCGGAAAACTAAGTCTTCCCGGAAAAAATTATTGTTCCAAATTTATTGAAACACTTATTTCCAACAATCCTCTACTTGTTTAAGAAACATTGAAGGTTTAAGACAATTGATTTAGTTATACGTACCAATAGTGGTATCTTCCGGGCTTGAACCATTAGCTAGTGAAAGCATTCTAAATCATTGAACTGCTAGTGAATGAATCTTGAATTGCCAGTGAATGAATCTTGAACAAAGGAGTTCATTGTATCAAGTAGAAAATACCCATGCACATTACTATTTTCCTGTGAAAATCGAGAAACTTTGTCACCTAACACCCATGTGCTCTGAATCCTTTTATCTAATTGCTAAAGTTTTGCCTTTCGAAATCTTATCGAAGCAGCCTGCACTATGCCCTTAGACCGGTGAATTGATCAAGAGTAACTTTGCATACTCGGACCAAAATAGTCTATCAATTCACTAAGAGATATTAGTCTCAAACTGCTTCACAACGAAGGAGGAGAAGCCCCGATGCCCCGGTAAGGAGTTGTGAGTGGCTAGAGGTGGTCGGTATGAGGCGAGGCAGAGGGAGGCCTAAGAGATACTGGGGAGAGGTAATTAGGCAGGACATGGCCAGAATGCGGATTTCCGAGGACATGACCCTTGATAGGAAAGTTTGGAGGTCTAGTATCAGGGTCGTAGAATAGGGGCTTCTAGATTTTTCGTACTCCTTTTTCCGGGGTTGGGTGAGGCGTGGTAGGGCTACCCATAGAGGATTCGTGTATTGGTTTGTGTTCCCTTATGGTAGTCTTTTTCTGGTAGCTACTGTTTTAAAATTATTGCATGACAGTCTATTCATGGTACATATGACTCTTATGTTTAAATAATTATTTATACGATGTATGCTGGAGTAACTAATGATGTTTGTGTTTTTGTTTTTGTTTGCCTTTTTCTTCACTGCGCCGAGGGTCGATTGGAAACAGCCTCTCTGCCCTCTCGGGTAGAGGTAAGGCATGTCTACATATTACCCTCCCCAGACCCCAACAACAACAACAACAACAACCCAGTATAATCCCACTTAGTGGGGTCTGGGGAGGGTAGTGTGTACGCAGACCTTACCCCTACCCTAAGGTAGAGAGGCTGTTTCCAAATAGACCCCCGGCATCCTTCCCTCCAAGAACTACCCACCTTGCTCTTGGGGAGACTCGAACTCACAACCTCTCGGTTGGAAGTGGGGGTTGCTTACCCCTCCCCAGACCCCACTTTGTGGGAATTTACTGGGTTGTTGTTGTTGTTGTTGTTGTTATTGCTGCTTCACAACGAAGTGTCGATAAATCTATCAAAAGTGTTCCTACTAACTCCAGTGTCCAGTCGAAATTGGTCCAAGATGTATTAAGAGAATAGAATATTATCCTCCTTTTCAAGAGAAATATGCACATCCATTACATCTTTTCAGATAATGGGAATTTTATTGATGTGCTCAAGACATCTCAACGAATGTAACTTTACTTGCTTGTCCCTTTGAACCTGAGATAATAGCATTAGGTAAGGTTTTCACCAACAACTCTTTGCCTTCCTTTAGACAAAGGAGCAGCTAAATTAAACCTGGATCATATTCAACGCATATTACATTATCCTCCAATAATCTTCTCATATTATTACGTTTGGGACAAACTTGTCTCAATTTGTCATCGTAACAATCACTTAAAGCCCAAAATATACCACATTTATCATCACAATAGATAGTCAAAAGGTGGCACTGCTTATTCCGTAGAGGAATATCTATTAAAATACTTCTAAGCCAATCGGCTACTTCTCCGGCAGAAGACGTAGCTATAAATTCTGATTTTGTTGTTGAGTGAGTAATACATATTTGCTTCTTTGATTTCCAAGCAATTGTTGTTTCAGCTAAAGTGTCCAAGCAGTAACTGACTTAGAGTCGCAGAATTCACTATACCCTTCAAGAACGTCTGGAAAGGGAGAGTAATGCATTCCAACATTAATTGTATTCTTTTGAATACCTTAAAACACGGCTTAAGGCATTCCAATGTTTAACTCTGGGGTGACTAGTAAACTTGCTCAATGTTCATACTGCATAACAATATCAGGTCTTATACAATGCATGGCATATATAAGACTCCCAACCATCCGAAAATTAAGTCAGCTAATCTACAGCACTACTGGAATTTTGTGCTAGTTTGATGCTAGTATCAGATGGTGTAGGAGAAAGCTAGTATTAAAATAACCGAACTTTTTAAGACTCTCAATACAGTTGGCTTCAGTAAGAATCAAACCAGTACAAATCTTACAATTTTAATGGACAAAATCACATTAGCTTCTCCAAGATTTTTCATTTCAAAATGAGAAGAGAGAAATAATTTAGCTTCCTTGACTCTTTCATTATCAGTTGCAAAGTACAACATGTCATGTCATCTACACAGTGATAAATCAGAACACCAGAATTTTCTTGAGATTTACTGCAAGCATGAACTTGAAGTTACATCAAATGGAAATAAAAACCCACTTCTCAACGGAGATCTAGATGAACAACAACAAAAAAAAAAAAATTCAGTGTAATAACACAAGTGGGATCTAGGGAGGGTAGTGGGTAACCTTACCCCTACCTTTAAGAAGATAGAGAGGCCGTTTTCAGTAGACCCTCAATTTAGGGAAGGTAAATGGAAGAGCAACAACAAGCACACCAATCAAAAAAACGAAGCAAAAATACAAAATTAACACTAGGTACTGCAATCAGAAAGCCGAAACGAAAACAACAAGTAATAGCAGAAGCCAAGGAATACGAAAATACACAAATGACACAAAGTCATGTACTAAAGCTATTGTTACAGACAAGGACAACGCTCGGCTACCTGACCCTTTACCTTTATTCTCAACCTTCATACATTAATATCCATGGTCATGTCCTCCATAAGCTAGAGCAACGTCATATCTTGCCTAATCAACTCTCCCCAATACTTCTTCGGGTTGCCTCTACCTCTCTGTAGGCCTTCCAGGACAACCTCTCACACCTCATCACCGGTGCATCTGTGTCTCTCCTCTTCTCATGCCCGAATCATCTAAGTCTCGAGTAACCATTAGATTTTATCCAAAATGTTCAAGAGTGCAACGTTCGCAAGCTCAAGAGGTCCATTTATGGATTTAAACAATCATTTAGGCATTTGTAGTTGAGATTTCATCAAGTTATTACAATCTTATTACTTTAACATGATCGATGAGGACCAGTGTGTGTATATGAAGCAGTCTGAAACCGACTACTTATTGCCACAAACTAGAAGTAAATGCAATTGTATGCCGCATCCACTGGCTAAAGACTCCTGAATCTACCTCTGATTTCAACCACATATACTAGCAAAATTAACTAAACAGCGTGAACTCTAACAGTTAATAATGTACTAAACATGAAATATACATTCTTGAAGCTTATTCCTCTAATCAAGAGAAGCATTTCCATTTTCCTTCTATTTCTCACAAAAAAGATCCAAAACTCACCAAATTTACTACAAAAAGAATATACCAAGTTCTGATCTTTTAAGCATTAACTTCAGCTGTACAACATGAATTATTGTAACTCAATACATGTACATTCATAAAGAGAAGTAATGTGAAAGAAGATCAACCTGAAAAACAACGCGGGTCGACCCGAATTCTGGTTCAAATGCATAGGTGCCGTTTGAAGCCAAGCAGAGAAGGGCTATGTGTGCAATGAAAATCGAGACCCTTTTGTCTCTACACATGTTTCTCTGAATAGGGGTTGGATTTTTCCAGTGTTTTCTGCTAGTAGATGTCAGAAATGGCGATCCAGCTGTGAATTGTCAACTCCGGGTCCTGGGGCGGGTTATAGCGTTCTCAATGCTCACATTTGTAGAAACGCAGATTTTGCTCAAATAATGTATTTTTTATTTTTATTTATAATTTATTAAATATATATTAATATTATATTTAAAACTTAGTCACTAATACTTGGAATTGTCGTCCTTAAATCCAGAATCCATAACGTTAAAATTCTGGCTCCGACTTCGCTAACATATACTTTTGAAAAATATGTGTAAAAAAATATAGCGATCAAAATATATATAGCGTTTCTTTTTAAAGACGCTATACTTTAATAGTCATTTGGCCAGTCCCCCCAAATTTAAAAAATAATTTGCGCCCCCACTCACCCATCTCAGCCTTCCATTTTTAAACCCAAAAAGCTTGAGTAGAACCACCCCTCACATAGAGTAAAGATTCTCGATTCCACGTACTAGCTAAGGAGTTATCTTTGTTGGTTGTTTCGACTCAAAATCATAAAATCTTTGACTTTCGAAAAACTTTAAATTGAGGTATTTTGGCTTACTTTTTGATAAAACTTGTATAAAAATACATATTAGTTATTTTTTATGTGCTCTATATTATTTTGTGATTGTTTTGTGATTTAACCAATTTGTTATTTTTTATCCAGACTATGATATTAGTGTGCTAAAAATAGTATAAAATAGAGAAATTGTTATTAGTTGTTAAAAATTTGTTACTTAGTTGCCTATTAGTGTGGTATATGTAATTTCCTCATTGTTTTGTGATTAAATTGATTTTGTTATTTTATCCGATTTGAATTATTAATTTGTTAAAAGACTAGTAAATTAGATAAAAAAATTACTTTAGTACCCTCTAGTGATATCTTGTGGTCTAACTTAGTGTTCATATTTGTAATGGAGTGACAATTTAGCTTAGTAAATCGTAGTGTCCTTTAACGTAGTATCCTTGTAGTTATAGAAATGAATCATTTAAGTATCTTTTCTTTCCAAAAATACGTCAAAAAGTTAATATTCAAACACAAATTATCTCCAATTATAGTCAACAAACGTAAGAACATAAGAATTCAGGATACATTGGTACTACTCGACCTTAAATATTGTGTTCGAAAAGTGTAATTATTTAATAATTAAATCTTGTATAGTTATAAAATTAATTATTTAATTTTAGTATAATAAAAAATAATTCAATAACAAACAAATAATTAAATAATAAACTAACATATTAAATAATAAAACTAACATATACAATAATAAACTAACGTATTAAATAACAGGCTTATTGAATGAAAAATCGAAGAAGAAAAAAATCTCATCATGAACATAAGAATTTAGGATACGTTGGTGCTACTCGGCCCCAAATATTGTATATGAAACCATAATGTGAATATTTAATAATTAAATCATGTGTAGTAAGAAATAGCTAAATAACTAACAAACATATAAAATAATAAAACTAACATATTAAAGTAACGTATAAAATATAAATTATAATATTGAAAATGTATCAACCTAATTAACAATATAGTAAAAATATCGAATAAAATTTAATATTCAATGTATTGCAATATATTTAAGCAGTGGAAAAGAAAAATAATATAATTTATTTTGTTCAATTTACAGTAATCGTCATAGAGGTTCCACATTTGCATCCGGGACCTATCTACCTAGAGCTAATACAGCGACAGGACGAGCATAAGTCTTCCTACATATGGGAGGGGAGGTATTGCCTCACACTTTACATTCTAGGAGAATAGACGATATCTGGTTTCTTAAGGAACGCCAGCTCCATCCCCGTGTAGTTAGACTCCTGCATCTTTTTATAGGATCACTTAATCAGACGGCTGCAGCTGGATTGGTCGTTGCTCGCGTTTTTGATAGAGTGGTGGCGACTAGAGACGCACGCATTCCATTTGCCCATTGGCGAGTCCATTATCATGTTGTAGAACGTGGAGGCCCTATATGGGCTGCCAGTTGATGGACTTCTTGTTGCTTTGCCGCAAGGCATGAGAGATAATACGGAAGCTCAATACCTGGAGACTTTGCAGCAACTCACGGTTTCTGGCTAAAGGATAGGGGTGTATTGGTTGGGGCTAGTCGTATTTCTTTGACTCCCATCCGACAGCATTTGGAGGCCATGCATGATGGAATTGCTTGTGATACACCGGAGTTTCAGATTAACCGGTACACAAAGTTGTTGATTCTGCTTATGTTTGAGGGCGTATTATTCTCGAACACTTCGGTAAACCTAGTCAGCTTGAGATTTCTTCATCATCTTGAGCTGCTAGATGTTCAATAGAAGTCCATTAGTTTCATTGGAGTTTGACATCCCGGAGAGAGTTTGGACCAATAAGGAGGTCTCCTACTCACATCTAAAGGTGTTCGGTTGCAGAGCTTTTGCACATATACCAAAAGAGCAGAGAACAAATATGGATGATAAATATGTCCCCTCCATATTTATCAGATATGAAGATGAAGAGTTCGGGTACAGATTGTGGGATCTTGTAAAGAAGAAGGTCATCAGAAGCAGAGATGTAGTCTTCCGAGAAAGTGAAGTTTGAACTGCTGCTGATATGTCAGAAAAGGCGAAGAATGGTATAATTCCTAATCTTGCTACTATTCCTTCTACTTCTAACAATTTCACAAGTGCAGAAAGTACGATCGACGAGGTTGCCGAGCACAAAGAGCAAACTACTAAGGTTATTTAGCAAGGGGAGAAACTTGATGCATGTGTCGAGGAAGTGGAGCACCCAACTCAGGAAGAAGAATAACCTCAACCTTTGAGGAGATCAGAGAGGCCAAGGGTAGAGTCATGCACGTACTCTTCCACAAAGTATATCCTCATTAGTGATGAGGGGGAGCCAAAAAATCTTATGGAGGTATTGTCTCATCCAGAAAAGAACCAGTGGATGAAGGTCGTGCAAGAAGAGATGGAATCTCTACAGAAAAATGGTACGCACAAGCTGGTAGAACTTCCAAATGATAAAAGACCACTCAAATGCAAATGGGTCTTTAAACTCAAGAAAAATGAAAATGGCAAGCTGGTCAGATACAAAGCTCGATTGGTGGTTAAAGGCTTCGATAGAAGAAAGGTATTGATTTTGACGAAATTTTCTCACCTGTTGTCAAAATGACTTCTATTCGAACAATTTTGAGCTTAGCAGTTAGCCTAGATCTTGAAGTGGAGCAGTTGGATGTGAAAACTGCATTTCTTCATGGAGATTTGGAAGAGGAGATTTATATGGAGCAACCAGAAGGATTTGAAGTAGCTTGAAAGAAACACATGGTGTGCAAATTGAATAAGAGTCTTCATGGATTGAAGCAGGGACCAAGGCACTGGTACATGAAGTTTGACTCATTCGTAAAAAGTCAAACATACCTAAAGACATATTATGATCCATGTGTATACTTCAAAAGATTTTCTGAGAATAACTTTATTATATTATTGTTATATGTGGATGACATGTTAATTGTAGGAAAAGATAAGGGGTTGATAGCAAAGTTGAAGGGAAATATGTCTAAGTCATTTGATATGAAGGACTTGGGCCCAGCACAACAAATTCTAGGGATAAAGATAGTTTGAGAGAACAAGTAGAAAGTTGTGGCTATCTCAAGAGAAGTACATTGAACATATACTAGAACGCTTCAACGTGAAGAATGCTAAGTCGGTCAGCACACCTCTTGCTAGTCATCTAAAATTGAGCAAAAAGATGTGTCCTACAGCAGTGGAAGAAAAAGGGAACATGGCTAGAGTTCCTTATTCTTCAGCAGTCGGAAGCCTGATGTATGCAATGGTATGTACTAGACCTCATATTACTCACGCAGCTGGTGTTGTCAGCAGGTTCTTGAAAATCCTAGAAAAGAACATTGGGAAGGAGTCAAGTGAATACTCAAGTACTTGAGATGTACCACAGGATTTTGTTTGTGCTTTGGAGGATCTGATCCAATCTTGAAGGGCTATACAGATGTTGATATGGTAGGTAACATTGACAACAGAAAATCCACTACTGGATATTTGTTTACATTTTCAGGGGGGAGCTATATCATGGCAGTCTAAGTTGCAGAAGTGTACTGCACTTTCAACAACTGAAACAGAGTACATTGCAGCTACAGAAATCGGTAAGAAGATGATATGGCTCAAACGGTTCCTTCAAGAGCTGGATTGCATCAGAAGAAGTATATTGTATATTGTGACAGTCAAAATGCAATAGACTTGAGCAAGAACTCCTGCACCATGCAAGAACAAAGCATATAGATGCGAGATATCATTTGATTCGTGAGCAGGTGGAGAATGAATCTTTACAGGTCAAAAAAATTCACACGTGTGAAAATCCTGCGGATATGCTAACCAAGATAGTACCAAGAGACAATTTCGAGCTTTGCAAAGAACTTGTCGGCATGCGCTCAAACTAGAATCTCTGTTGTTACCTTATTCAGGTGAATAGGTCTGGAGGGGGGAGATTGTGGGGTCCATCCACAACTACTACTACTACTAAAAGTCTAAAGTTGCCAAGATTAACTTGGACTTGGATTTGGCAGCCAAGAAGTTAGCGGAAGGAAGAAATTTGCAATGCAAATTTTTCAACCAATCCTCCATTTTGATTGGCTGGAAAGGAGGGCTCTGACTTCTTCATTTGACACCAACAAAAAGAGAGAAAAAAAGAGCAGATTTTGCTGACAAGATATAACAAAATAGTCTGTGAGAGTGAGCGATATTGTAGTGAAGTGAGAATATCAAAAGAGGGTTATTTCTTTTGAGTGTTGTAGTGGTCTTTGGAGTATTTTACTCGGACTTACAAAAGTGTAAAATTCCTTACTATAGTAATATTCGTTGGTCCTCTTAGAGCTGTGATTTTTCCCTTATTCAAAAGGGTTTTTCACGTAAAAATCTTGGTGTCGTTGTTACTCTTTTATTCTTGTTAATTACCGTATCTCGGTGCTACATTATTATTTCGCTTTTATTACTGTAAATATTATTTTTGTGAGGGTTTATTCCCAATAGAATTGGCATAAAGCAACGCAACTAGATCAAATCATTAGTAATAAACAATTCCAAAGAAAAGAAAGAAGAAAGCCTCCAAAAATATAACTATAAAATCAACTTTGTCTAAAACAGTACAGAACGAGGCGTGATGCTTGAGGAAAGTGCAGAAATTGAAGATGAAGCAGAGAGGAAGAGGAACGGTTGTCTTCAGCAATAAAGGAAATAGGAGAAGTAGATGTTTTAGGGTTTTTTGACTGAGGGTAATTTTGGTATTATGAAAACTTATAATGGACAAGAGCGTAATTTTATTGGTCAAACTAAAATGGTTATAAGCCAAAATCAGAAAAAGTTGGGGTTAGCCAACTTGTTGCTTTTGGCTTTCTTTAAGCACATTTTAACTTTTTTTAAGCAGCTTTCTTTCTTGTCAAACACTCCATAAAATAAAAAGGTGCTTAAAAGCTAGTTTGACCAGCTTTTAATCTCATCCAAACACCCTCATAACCTATCACCTAAAGAAGAAGAATAAGAAGGAGCGAATTGGATGATCGGGCCGAGGGCTGCCCCCTCTTCCCCTCACTCTCCTTTCCCTAATATGAACCTTGAGTAATCAAAGCCTTTCTGACTCGGCCTGGCCGAGTTGCCCTACGCGATTGGCGCTTCAAAAGGCAAAACTCTCGGTCGTAGTTTGGCGACCTATCTTCAGTAGGGGCCTTTAGTCTTTTGATTAAAATAGGGTCGCGAGAGAGCAGAGCGTACCGCCGAAGAGGAGGAGGAGGAAGTGAGTACATATAAGTGGGGTGACCAAATAGGGGCAGATGTAATTTTTGCACATTTCCTTGGTCCATCTTCTTTGAAGATTTAAGGGGTCCAGCCAAAAGCCCAGTAGGCTTGTTCATACAGGTAGCTTTCTTATTTTTCTTACAGTGGCGTGTGCTTCTTGTTTCTTCCAATCCAATTCCTGAAAATACTTGTGTTGTTGGCCGATAAGTTAAAAGGACATAGTGCCCCAATTACAGGGTGCAAGAGAATAATTGGAGCATTAAATATAACTTTTATGGGATTATTAAGTTATTTTTTATTCAGAGTCGATCATCAATAAACTGATGTGTACTAACTGGAAGCTGCTACGCGTGTGGAAATTAATTCACGTAAACACGAATTCATTGTCTAACGAAGGGAGAAGATAAGAATCTAATATCTTCCAAGACAAAACTACTTATAGACAATTGCTATAACTAGCCAGTAATAAACTACTGGGAGCTGTTATGTGGTGTGTGGAAATTGATTCAAGTAAACAACAATTCATTGGTCCAATGACGGGAGAAGAATATAATATTCCGTCAAAGACAAACTTCTCTTAGTACCAGGGTCGGCAGATTCACTAATGAATTTAGACCAAAACCTATAAGTACTTAACAGGTGCAAAAAGTTTAAACTCAAAATTCTTCCAAACTCTGTTGAGAAACATTTCTAACACACGAAGGTACATAAAATTTGCGGAAACATAAAACAAGAAAGTACTAAATAGGCAAAGTATAAGATCCAAATGCAAATAAACATAAGAGCTCATTCTTCATCTTCCTCATCTCCGTCGCCGCCAGAGGCCTTCTTTGCAGCAGCCTTTTGGTTCTTTCTCTTCACTCTTCCAGGGCGCCCACCACCGAAAGGACTGATGAGAGAGAAGTCAATGTGCTTCTGGGAGTCCAGTCTCACCATAAAAGAAGGAACATTCACCACCTGCCTACCAACTCTGCATGACAAGAACATTAGGTCATGGCATTATATCTCCTAGACAGATAAAATGATAATTAGCCCACAGTGAAAGAAATCTGAGAAAACCCAAAAATGCGCAGGCCAAGAGAGTTTCACAGCAGTACTAAATAACAGAATACATAGACTACTACTTACTTTGTAAAAGGTACAGAGTACATGATATTGGAAGGAACACTCACAAATAATGCAATAGATGACACAACCAACTCTTTCTTCCTCTAGCCAAAGAAAAAAATTTACCAGCTGAAGTTAAATAACTACAAAATAAGCTTCTACAAACACCTAGAAACTCAAACCATTTTGAGATGCATCAACGAACTTACAGTGAGCGAATAAACAAGAGCTTCTCAAGAAAACAGTCTAGATATTTCAATCAGATTCTTTAATTTGGAAGTAAAAATAACTCTAAAACAGATATATATCCTTCTTGAGATATTATTCTGACAACTGCTCCTCAATAATTCACTGTGAGAATATCGGATCACAGATTATTTGCCTTGCATACTGCTTCCAAATAAATACCTCACTGTTAAAAGAAACAATCCTATGAAATGACGCTCAGAAGCTTCATAAGAATTTTCATTCCATTGTTAAGTCATCTTGGTGAGCTTTTAGAATATATTCTGTAAATTTCATAGTCAAGTGTTCGGCAGAGCACTTAAAAAAGAAAAGCCAAGACCTCAACCAGCAGTCGCACGCGACTTCGAGAAAAGCACATCTATAAAAATAATTATCACCCAAACATCATGTTTATATATTAAAGCTCTTTAGCAAAAAATGTGTCAAATGATTCTTTTATAAGGAATCTCAATACAAATAGCTCATCACAACAGTCCCTCGAAAGGTGTAATCAAAGGCTAGATCAGTTGCTAGATATTAAAATGTTGGACTATCAAACATTTTATAAATGCCACATATTATTGCACCATAGCAGGTAATTCCAAAAAATTATTCACTTAGCAGTCCCGCTACCATACACTCAGACACAGCAAATATCAGGAAAAAAAAAAGAATAAGCCTACTTATTTGAACTTTGAAACTAAAACTGGCAACAAATTTTTATTGGCAATGAATTTTACCTGATATGCCTTTGCCTAATTAGTACTCTAGCATGGTGGATTGACTTAGCCATGCCAGTCTTGAAGACAAGGGTTTGAAGACGACGTTCAAGAAAGTTCTCCACAGTGAGAGACAAGACGTAATCGAGCTTGTTCTGGCTCTCATCCAATAACCCATATCTATTCATCCTCCTCAAGAGTGCTTCACCTTCAAAAATACGACGTGGGTCTTTCTCATCCAAAGTCAGAAGCATCCTTGCAGCATTCCTGATACGGCTCAAGGCATACTGAACTCTCCAAAGCTCCCTCTTGCACCTCAATCCATATTCTCCAACAAGCTTTAACTCAGCATCCAATCGTTCCTTCTCATATGGACGTCGAGGCTTCTTAAAGGTCTTTCCATCTGAGGTACACATCAAAGTAAAAATAAATAAACATATGCTAAAACTTTTAAGAGAAAATACAGATAGAAACAATGGTATGTATCATGAAAATCACTAAAAAGGAAGCGATGCATGATACTGGTTTTATTTTACATGCTTTTGTCAGCTGACGTTCCGATACAATTACATAAAGCATCAACATATCAAAATAAAATTCAACTCTTCCAACATAAAGCGATCGGTACTAGCAAGAATATGATAGTACGGAAACAGGCTGACCCAAGCAGAGCTCGTTAATTATTAGGCAGTTCTCTATATATTTTAAATCCCTCTATTGACATAAAATTCTCTAAGATATACCAGTAATTTATCAGCTGATCATGAAGAAATGATATTCCTATACAACAGCATAAAGCATTAACATCGAAATAAACTAAAATAGCTTCCTCAGTCTTGAGGATTGCAAAGAATCAACTCTTCTAACATTACGCATCCATATTACCAAGTATATGATCATACAAAAATAGTCATCAGTCCCAAAACGAGCTGGGTCGGCTATTCTGAATAGCTTATATTTTTTGCTCAGTTTGGGCATGTTTCATTTCCAATATTAAAACTAGAGATTCTCAAAATCTTTTACGTCCCTCCAATGACATACAAATCTCTGAATAACACAGCGCCTAATACAAATAACAGCTACCAACTACTAATTTATATCGCTTATCAGATTCTTTAGCTTCCTAACTTATAACTGATCGAATGTATCAACACCATCAGAATGAACCCTAAAATTGCCTCAATTCCTACTAATTATTAAAAAAAATAAAGAAATCAACAGGACAAACACATACAGTCATGATTATTCAGAAATCACATATTAAATAAATATTGAAATAAAACAGCAAGCCAATTAAGAGAAAGAATAAAAATTTGAAGACTTACAGTTACGATAAAAGGCGACGTGTACCATGTTTTCCGGTCACCGCCGCTGTATCTGCTTGAAGGGCAGGGGAGGGGGGAAAGGGATGAGCAGAGACTGGGGCTTTCAGCTAGCTCTTTATATTTCAACTCTAAACCCTAATGGGCTATAATGTCTCATAACTAATATGGGTTTAACGTCAGGCCCAATAGTTATCTATGTACTGGCCCAAATGACAGATTAAACTTTATCTCAACTCATTTTATTTTGGGCTTTTTACCTAGCTATACTATAATGAGCAAATTTCATTACTAGCCATGCGCTAGAAACTAATATCATCGCCTGGCCATAAATTATAATAGGCACTTTATAGCCCACAACTAATTCTATTGGCTAGCCACTAAAATTAACAAACCCAACTGACGGTACTTATGGCGGAGCTCACTCATGCCACCATTGAATCCATTGTAAATTGAATGCAAGTACCCCCGACTCGTAAAGTAAGTATTCTTGCGTGAATTTTCTAGTCCTTTTGTCCTAAGCCTTTTCCTGATTCTATGGACGATTATATTTATTTTGCCCATCAAGAAGCAAGTTAAAAGCTTGTTTTACAACTCTGATTGGGATACAAGTTCTTCCATTCAAAAAGTACTTTATATTTGATTTATTATTGCTTGATCTTACTGGTTTAGATGATAACGAGGAAGAAGTTGAAAACTTTTTATCACATTTGCGAGATCTTGAACATTTTAAAGCGTTGCATTACAGTATTTTTTTTTATTTTGTTTTTTTAAAAGAAAGAGAATTGTAGTGTATTTAACCTATATGTGTCAACTGTCAAGATGATTTAACCTATGGAACGAGTTTTTTGCCGTGGTCATACAAAAAATATATAAAATAAATTATCACTATAAAATTTATAAACTATATAGACCGTCACCATACAAAAAATATACAAAATAGATATCACTATACAAAATATATACAAAAATAAAATGTCATTATACAAAAAATATACAAAATAGACCGTCATTATACAAAATATGTACAAAATAGACTATCACTATATAAAAATATACTAAATAGACTCCCACTATACAATTTATATCCAATTAGCTCTCACTATAAAACATATATACAAAATAGACTGTCGCTATACAAAATAGACTTTCACTATACAAATAGACTGTTACTATACAAAAATATATAAAATAAACTGTCACTATGCAAAAAATATACAAAAGTAGTCTATTATTATACAAATAATATACAAAAGTAGACTGCTATTATACAAAAAATAGACATTTTGTATAAGACCTGCATTGCATATTTTATTCAATTGTTAGCTAATACTTATCAGATCCATAAGTACATTAAAAAGGGCAAAAAAGGCTTGTTCTAACGCGTCAGGTGAGGGTCGAACCTACAACCTTTAGCTCAAGAAGCAGGCACTCTAACAACTGAGCTACGGGCCCTTATATTGTCATGCTTATTCTTTCGGCTAGTATATGCAATATGTTTGAGCCGAAAGGCCATTTTTGTAAGTAAGTAAAACATGGGCTATTAAAATTATGAGGGGCTATAGAGGGTAGTTTTCTCATACTATAATAGAAAGGAATTTTTACCTACATATACCATATTATATATGAAACTTTATTAGCCTAAATGTACATAATTTGTTAATTACCCTTCCAGTCCATGTTTTACCTACAAATTTTGTACTATTCGATTATTAGGCATTAAAAGGATAGAATATTCCCTAAAAAGAGCTAAAATTAAAGAGATAATATTGGTGTTAATTGATTCTACATTAAATTTAATTTTTAAAAGGAGAAAGGAGATTTCTCATCTACGTATTTTTCTCTAGAACAACAATTCAAATTCTCAAAAAAAAAAAAGAATAAACAATTCAAATTTTCGAGTTTCAACAACTCAAAGTTGAAAAAATGAGTTCTTCCATATATTTCCCCCATTGATAGCCACTAAAAAGCTTGAAAGCTTTGAATTCGAATTTGGGTTTTCAAAAATTATTATTTGTTTGGATTGGGTGTTGGTGTAAATAATTCGGAATATGTTTAGGAGTTTATATCTCAATTTTGAGGGGTTTTGGTGAAGATTAGACTTGATTTTGACTAAATTTCAGATTCAAACTCGAAGAAGAAGAAGATATATTTCCAGAAATTATAGATAAATTATAGTTACATTGTAGAATTGTAGATATATTGTAGATAAATTGTAGATAAATTATAGATGAATTGTAGATTGGGAAGACTAAAACTTCTACAAATATTCTACAATTATGTCGAAAATACCAATTATGCTACAATTGAAATGAGAATCTAGATATTAAAATTCAATGTATCTATTTTGTAGATATCTTGTATATTATTTGTATTCTGATTGTAGATGCATTATTTTTTGTTTTCACAAATCCAAAACGATTAAAGCTTCTACAAAATCTTCTGTAAAAAATAGTATACAATTTATCTACAATTTTTCTAATTTGACTACAACATATCTACAAATTTTGGAAATATGTCTTTTTCTTCTTCGAGTTTCAATCGACTATGTTAACTAGTAACCTTCAACCACTGCCCAAAAGAAAAAAAAAAGATAAAAGAATTTCGAACTCTATACATTACTACTTTCAATGGGAATTCAAGCGGTTCGATCAAAGAATTTAATATTTTCTTGTGAATCTGGAAATATGATATTCTTCGACGATGGTGGGCAGTTGGGGATGATCAACGAGAGGAAGCATAAGAGCATCGTGAGTTTTGTGTGTGTTGTGAACAGTTGAGATGAAAGGAAAGAGAAAGTGGGAAGATACAATCCTATAATTATGCCCAATATAAATGAACCCTTAATCATATATCTAATTTGAATTATGATATATGAATGGTAATTTGGTATGCTTAAATGTAATAAACACAAACCTTAAACATTGAGGGTAATAAGGTTTCATACATGGTATAGGTAGGTAAAAATCCCTAATAGAAACATATTCACTACTTTTATTTAAAGTGAATTTTTCATAAAGCACCATCTTCTTTATCTAATTACCCAATTATAGATACAATTTGCTATATTATGTGTTATAAATACCTTTTATGTTTTTATACAATATATTTTATGTATTTAAGTTGTTGTATTCATTAATACAACCAAAAATAGGCATAAAATCTGGAATTCCAGCTAAGTTTAACATGTATTTAGCTGTATTCAAGTGACATTAATATTAAATACAGCCAAAACTATTGGTGTAAAATCTGGAATTTCAGCTATGTTTGACTTGTATTTAGTTGTATTCAAGCGACATTAACATTAAATACAGCAACGTATATGCGCTAAAAATGGAAGGAAATAAAATCACATGATATTCTCCTAATTTAACTCAACGAACTAAAACGATCCCTCATTAATCTGTATTTGAAAGATACATAATAAAGATTATAGCTGAATAAGAGAAATACAATTGAATACAACAAAATACACATGAATAAAATACTTGAATACAAAAAAATACAACTGAATAAACTCTTGAATGCAACAAAATACAATTAACTTCTGCTGAATAGGATAGTTGAATATAACTGAATACAGTTGTATAAAACACTTAATACAACTAACTAATGTTGAATAAAATAGTTAAATACAACTGATTAAACCTGAATACAAGTGAATACAACTGAAGAATACATTCGAATACAACTGAATACAAAATATGCGAAATATGTGAATGCAATTTGCTGCAGTCGAAATTCTAATACTCCCTCCATTTCAATTTATGTGAACTTATTTGACTGGGCACGGAGTTTAAAAAAAGAGAGAAGACTTTTGATCTTGTGGTGCAAAATGAGGCACCTTTATTTTGTGTGGCTATAAATCATTGCATAAAGGTAAATTGTTTCCAAATAAGGAAAGGGGTTATTCTTTTTGGCACAGACTAAAAAGGAAATAGGTTCACATAAATTGAAACGGAGGGAGTATGATACTATTTCAGATCCACATCTGCTATGATTGTTCGGATTTGGTCTTCACGGCTTGTCAACCAAACATCTAAGCCTCTTGATTTCGCGTCAACAGGTGTAGTTAAGCTTCACCTCGATGTTCCTGATGATATATTCATGCAATATCTCTCCCAGTTTGATGTCGCCGTGCTCTCCTCTGGCCACTGGTTTGCAAATAAATCAGTATACGTGTTGAATAATGAGATTGTTGGGGGACAGTTATGGTGGCCCGACAAGTCTAGAAAGATGAAAGTCAAAAACATTGAAGCCTTTGGAATCTCTGTGGAAACCATCCTGACTGCCATGGCAACACATCCAAATTTCAGCGGTCTCACCATTGTACGTTCTTTCTTACCCTCTCAATACGAGGGTGGAGCATGGAACACGAGAGGATCATGCACCAAAATTGAGAATTTGGGTGGGAGAAGAGTTAATAAACTAGGGTTTGTGGGAGAATATAGTCTGGTTGCATGCAAATAAAGAGAGATTATATTGGGGTATGCAGATACGCGGTAATTATGTGAGAGAAAATACAAAAAGGGAGAGAGAAAAAATATTATTTAGTATATATGGTGCCTTAATTGTAGGATGTAACTATATTTAGATTTTTTATTATAAAGGATAAAAGATATTTATAGGATGTAATATTTTAAAATGGTATTTATTTTTGATAAATAGGGTACTAAAATTTTTTATAGGGTGTAAAAATTCCTTATTTAAATTCCTTATTAATTACTTTATATACCTATATTTACTACTTTTATACAAAATCATAAAAAAAGAGAAAATAAAATATACCTTGAATAGTGGGTGTCATTTACAAAAAAAATATCTTATATTTAAGATACCCAAATCAATACTTACCCAAAATCCTTCACCGTAAGAAACCCACCCCAAATTCATCACATCTCTTTGCAATTACCAAATCCCTTCACCGTAAGAGACCCACCTTAAAATTGTTTTGTTGCAAACGATTGAGAATATAACTTGGAGTTTATATCTCAATTTTGAGGGAGATTGGTTAAGTTAGAGTGGTTTTTAGGTAAAATTTTATATTAAAACTCGATGAAAAAAAGTTTTTGAATTATATCACGATTGTATTATAATTGTATCATATATATTTTATAACTGTATCACAACTGTATCAAAGTTGTATTTGATATATAACTACCTAAAATAATACTTAATACAATTATAATACAATATTGTTTCAGAACTTAAGTTTAGAGTTGTGATTGAAACTTGAATAAGATGAGGAAGATCGGAATATATCACGATTGTGTCATAATTGTGCTTGTATTATAATTGCTGCATAAGTTGTATCACAAATATATGATAATTGTATATGGTGATGAGAAATTGTAAGTTATGAGCTATTATCCTATTAAACAGTTGAAGCAAAGTTAGCAGCTTCTTGCTGAAGACGTGCAACTATTGAAAAGAGAGAGAAGACGAGATCTGTGCATTGAAAAGATTATGAAGCATGAAATGAGCAGAGGTGTGGAAAAAAGAAGAAGATATAATTGAATCTCTTAATTAAAGGCATTAATAATAGGGTGAGAGATTTTTAAGGGAGGAATGTATACAATTTGTAAGAAAAACCTAGATACTTTTTGAAAACTATAAAACCTAGAGAAAATAAATTAATAAGTTCCTATCATATTATATATGGGAAAAATCCCTTTTATTTTCTTTCATCTAGAACTATTTTAATTTATGATTATTTTCCACTCGGTGTTTAGTATTGGGACCTAAGTTAATTCGGGTTCTCACCGCGTAAGGACCAGTCAATGAGAAACACTTCTTAACATGAATTATTTTATATCTAAGATTCGAAACTGAAACATTTAGTTAAGGATAGAGGAATTCTATCTTTTTTTCCCAAGAATTCTTGTGAAAATGCCACTACGTAGCCACTTTTAAATATATTGTTTAAAATTTATTCACAGATTATAATATATTTAAACATTAGCCAATTTTGTTCAAACTTCAAGATACGACGTCTTAGGGGTTTAACCTCAAAATTCAAACTTCATGACACCGTGCCCTAAAGTTAGAAAATTGTGTCTTGAAGGAATCTTAGGTCCATGATTTTAAATTAGTTGTTCAGAAATTCAGGACACTTAGTTTTGAATGTTAAATTAGCAGCTCAAAAATTCAAGACATTAAGTCCTTAATTTCCAAATTTAGGATACTTAGTTCTAAAGTTTGGGTGAATTGATTGATCTTTAAATACATTGTAAGTTATGAATATATTTTAAATAACAGGCTTAAAAGTGGCTATTGCTTCATTTTGCCCACAATTCTTATTCGTTTTCATTCTCAATTCAATCATACGACCGAAATTTCGGATTTTGAGAACTTTTGTAGAAAAAATTTATGTGAACTTTTTTTAAGAAAATAGTTTTGGCGTCTTATTGCGGAGGGAGAATATTTTTTAAAAAAGAAGTGTTAAAGATTAGTAGTAATATTAGCAAACGATATGATTAGATTAAAATAACTTAATAGTAATGTGTAAATGTTAGTTGGAGAAGTGTCAACATTACTTAATAAATGTTAGTTGGAGCGGTGACATAAAAGCACTTCCTATGCCAGTTGCCACTACCATCCTCTATTACCATTCATATCCACTATCAGTTTGGTTTACTCTTAAAATTGAATAATAATAATTAAACTTTAAATGATTTCAAGGATATGCGATTTCACTTCGCACTAATTGAACAATAAGAGAACTAATATTAAAGTTAACTGTAAAATAAATCAAATCAATATAATAAGTTGTTATGGCCTTCGAGCTACATCGCCCCTCGAACCAGCACAGTATGCAAAAAAAAAAAAGTATGAACTGAAAAACATAACTTAAGAGAGAAAATTTAATGTATTGGTTTGTTACGCATGAATAAGATTATTACAAAATGATTAGAACCCCTTTATATAGTAGAAGAATTCTACTTATGAATACAATTCAAAATACAGAAGGAAATCCCATGATTGGCTAAATGTCCAGCCTTGACTTGTAACGTGATGATATTTCTGCCATGATCCTTCCCCGATCACGGATATCTTGGCTTTTTGTTATTTGACTTAGCAGGTCTCATTCGATCGCGCTCGATCTCTATCTCGTTTTGGTCTCGATGGTATGGTTTTTTATCGATTACCAATTAATGAGCTTAGCAATCCATCTCTCTGCCGTGGTTTGATACATTGCGATGTCGGGATTTTGGTCTGCCATCATGGTTTCGATTATCCATAAAAAATCAAGGAAGCCCTATTTTTACCATATATAGATAGTCCTTTTTTTTTGGAGTGTAATGACAAGAAATGAATTGAGTCTTCAAGCTTCCTCTCGGTTTACCATGATGTAAGCGACGAGTCGAACCATGAGGACATTGATAAGTGGGCACTGAAATGTCCCGTCGGTACGGATGTCGAGGCATTTAATGTTTGTCAGATGTTGTTGGGCACTACTGGATTCTAAATAATCGTCTTCAACCTATAAATGTATCTTCCTTCTTTTGCCCAAACTTTACTTTCAATCTCTTTCATTCTATTCTTCATAGTTCTTTGCATTCCTTAGAGCTTTATATCTCGAGGTCTTTGAATTTCTTTGCTTACTCGTCCCAAGACACCAAATATTCTAATCTTTATTCTCCCTTGCTTACAAAAACAAAATGGCCAAAACATCTAAAACTTTTCCGTATAAAGAAATCGCTTCCTCGTATCGGTCGGCCGACGAGCAACTAGCAGCGGATCCTACCCTAAAGGACTTCATTCTGATAAAGTGCCATGCTGCTACCGATTTTAAAATGAAGAATACACCCTCGACACTGGGTCGATTGAACCAGTGTCGAGATACATATGTACAATTACTAATGGTCCCCTCCGAAAGGTAAAAGGGGAGTGCAATTGGGTAGGCAAGGATGTAGTAGTTCCTACTTACTACCCCCGAGGAATCTATCACCACTTATATGGAGGGGTATCTAAGTGTCTATAATTACCCATTCACGATAGTTCTTTTAGACCCTATAATTATCACTTTTTGCAAGAGGTACGACGTTACGTTTTTCCAAATCTATCATTCATTCTGAAGAATCATCATCCTCCTTCACTTTTTGTAAGCAAGATCGAGGGTCATCATTTTACCCTTGATCACCTTATGCGTCTTTACAGCCCCTGGCTTTATCATGTAGGTTTGATCAAGGTTTACTGCTGAGCTACCAAACCTCCATTCTTGAGCATATATGAGACCCGAGATCGAGGTTAGATGAGCTGATTTGTCCGAATAAAGACCTTGGACCTGACCCCTGCCAAGGACATGTCGTTTCTTAAAAAATGAAACATGTGTTCGTAAGTATTGTTTTGACTTGAATATTTATCTCTGTCGTTTTACTTATCATCTCTTTTCTTTATCTAGGTTTTTTGTGTTGTAGTTGAGGTTATCGTAACGAAAGTGATCCTCGACTTGAGGCAATGGTTCGAGAGCTTAGTATCTCAAAAGTCTTACTCTGAGAGTTCTTGGATAAAGTTATTAAAGGGTCAATGGAACAATTAATATTCTTTTCTTAGAACGGTTTCCATTCGGACTTCATATTGGACTTACTCATCTTTTCTTTTTGTAGTCCTAAAAAATGATGTAGCAATGAGGGCCCCCTCTAATAAATTAGAGGCACTTCTTTCATCATCTACCCTGAAGAAGGCAAAGAGAAGAAAAGAAAAGGGGCTTTGAGCTCTTGGGGTTGGGACAAGAAAAAACTAGCAAGGAGCCTTCACAAACCTAATGGGGATGTCATCCGTCTAACTATGGAGTCAGTCAAACAAATGAGGGATGAGGTTGAAGAGTACGGAGAAGAAGAAGACTCTGGGTTGGTGACCCATACGCGAACCAAAATTTAACAAACCACTGGGGTCGGTGGGAGCTGAAATTGCTTTTCCTCGTTTTGGCGAAGTCCTCGGGCCAAAAAAAAAGCTGAAGACGCTTCATCTCGAGGTGAGAAGGCTATCGAAGAGGTAGTCTAGGCTGGTGTAGAAACCATGATCGAGGCTTCCCGAGATGAAGACAGAGCACCAAAAGATTTACTTGGGTCAATAGATATTGGAGATTCCTCCTCGTTTCCTTCATTCTCTTATACGCCAATCAAAGATGCTCAAGCGATGGAGACTAGCCACGACGACGAGGTCCATAAAGCAGAAGACCCTTTCAGTGGCTATTTTGCTAAAGCGGAAGATGTCACAGGTCTGGTGACTTGGATGTACCAATTAAGAGCTCGATCGAGTGAGGCTTCCTCGAGCTTTAAACTAACCAATCAATTCTTGGCCCCCAGTGTCAATCTCGGATGTAAGCGGCCACTTATCATCTCAGTCCCACATGATGCTCGGGGATTTTCTACAACGTAGGGGTTGCTAGCTATCTCCAATATTGGTCACTTAAGAGGACCAAGCCAATATGGATGAAGTAGAAGTTGCTTGCTTGTTCAACGAGGCCTAGCATGATCCGAATAGGTAAGTTCGAGGGTTGTTCCATTATCTCTTTATGACTTTGAATCGTATATATTTCTAGCATTTTATTCCTTTTAATATAGGCTTCGGTGTTACATCATGAGGCCTTTCTTTGAGTTCGAGAGGAGCATAAGGATGGGGTTCAGGGACTCACTGAGAAATGCGATACCTACAAGCTTCTCAGTAAGAAGCTTCAGGTAGACTTGGTGACAACTCGAGATGAGCATGCTGAGATAGCCGAGCAGGTATTTCGAGTCCTTTATGATAGTGAGGAGGAGTCGAAAATAACAACTAACGATGCAATTCTGCAGGTTCGACAGAGGCTCTAATAGATCAAGGACCTAAAAAGACAAATAAATAAAATACAAGTCGAGGCTGAAAAGTTCAAGGGATTGTGGACATTTTGGCTGCACAAAAGGAAGTCGTTCAAGCAAAGTTGGATTTGGCAGAGTCTCGGCTTCGGTCTGCAAGAGAGAAAGCCTCGGTTCAGGCAAAGAAAGTCGAGGAGCTTGAGTTTAATATAGGCAATTTGTCAAAAGAGCTCGAAATAGCCACATCTAAGGCATCCATGGCCAATATTACGGCTCAGACTAATGCGATCCAATACAAAGCCGATGTTGAAGCCACCCTAGTCCAGGCCAAGAGCATGGTGGATCATGCAAGGTGGCAGGCTCGAAGGGAGGCCCTTGAGGGTGTCAATGATCAAAGCTTCAATATATCTCTTAAGATTGAGATTACAATGGCAAAGGAAATAAAGGCTTGGAGGCTCGCTTTTCCCAATGATGATTCGAAGAACTTGAGTGAATCTAGCAGTGGAGAAGATTCTGAGGGTTATGATACTTCTACCGATAAGGATTGTGCTGCTTAGGCTTTATGCTTTTTATAATTTTTCGCTTTTATTTTGAGGATGATCGACCCTTGTAAAGAACTCTTAATCGGGGGCATATGGCCCATGTAAAAAGATTGTGATAAATATATGAAACTTTTTCACTTCCATGACTTCTGAATCTGCTTTTTTTTATTTATTTCATGTAAGGGTCAAAATGCCTTACCATAAGGTTATGAATTTGTGTTGATGGTCCAAGGTTTGGAGAAGGTTAGGGCCGATAATTAGCCTTACCTTTGACCTTTTCTAATTGATGGACCCCGAATGATGACTCAAACATAAGTTTATGTAGCCCTTAAGCTTAATGATCGAGTGAGGACATACTCGAACTCAAAATTAGGTAGCTCTTATGTTTTCTAGTTGAGTGAGAAGGATCTCTTGAATTCGAAGTGAAAGTAGTCCTTATGCCTTTGTAATTTTTGTGTTTGACCATTCTGTCCTTTGTAAAATGATCGTTTAATCATATATATAAGGATTTTCTACCCTTTTTGGCTTTCAAACTTTTCCTTTTGTTTATCATTTGTGTTCACAAATATCGTAACGCCTTAGCGTGAAATAAGGAGCTTGTTCGAGATTTTGAACAATTTTGTACTCATTATAGTTTTTGAGGTTTGGTATTATCGAAGCCTTTTATGATTTTGTCGGGGGTAGCCTTTTTAACCAGTCAGTGAAAGAATCCGAAGGCCTCTTTTGTTACAGAATTTGGACATCTCCAAACCGTGTTAATTTGGTCATAGCCTCTTTAGTTTAGGATTTGCCCTTTGGGTTTATTTTCTCATTTTACTTCGAGCTTGCCTGAAGCATCAGTCCCCAAGTAGGGTGGTCGTGACTTATAAAAATCGAGAGTTGCCTAAAAGGTATTACGATTTCGAAGTTTTAGTAATTCGATCATGACATTCCCCAAGCGTGGCGTATGGGTAATTATACGAACTATGGTTATGATCGGCCCTTAAGCTTGTTTACATAATATATCGAGAGTATGAAATCATAAAGTAGAGAAATGTTTCTAAGGCATGAGATGTTGACAAGGAAAATTACTTCTCTTTATAATTGATTATACATGTGTACTGCCGGGGCTGGATCAAATTATACGGGCACGACTCGTTTGACCGTTTGTCTCTTACAAATTTTTCCATTGAGATCATGATGCCATGAAGTAATTTCCTCACAATAAAGTTGACATTCGAGGGTAATGCGCCCCCCCCCCCCAATATTCAAGGTTGATTGTAAAGAAGCCTTAGATACTGTTAAATTGTTCTAAGTTAGCACGATCAATGGTTGCCTCATTAAAAACCTTGTCGGAAAACACATTTGGGACATAATCGATCTAAGGAAAAAAGAGTCTAATGTGTGCTTTCAATCCTAAATATTTTGTGTCGAGGAGTCCATTGTTGTTTATGATCGAACATTTGCAAGAGTTAGTTCAAAATTTAAATTAAAATGGAATGTGTCGTACCTTAGTAGTAGTACCGTTTTAGTTTTAAATACGATACATTCCAATTGCTCGGTACTTGTTTATCATTCATCGTGTCGAGCTTGTAGGATCTTTTTCCTGTGATTTCGAGAATCTAGTACGGCCCTTCCCAGTTTGGACCCATTTTTCCTTTATTTGGATTTTGGTTGTTTAGTACCAAGTCCTCGTTGTCACACCTCTTTTTGCCGCACCCGCGAGGGTGCAAAGAGTTTTTCCAATTAAAGGACAATCGAGACGGGATTTATTTAATTATTTCAGAGTCGCCACTTGGGAGATTTATGGTGTCCCAAGTCACCGGTTAAATCCCGAATCGAGGAAAAGAATGACTCTATTTAACGGTCCGCGAACCAGAAATCCGGATAAGGAATTCTATTAACCCGGGAGAAGGTATTAGGCATTCCCGAATTCCGTGGTTCTAGCACGGTCGCTCAACTGTCGTGTTCGGCTTATCTATCTGCTTTTTACAGTTATGTACTTAGTGCAAATTAATATCCCTTTACCGCTTTTATTATTTATTATGATTTACGAAAGAGAAAGTTGCTTGAAAATATGTTTTCGAATCACGTCACATGAAATGCACCCGGATCCTCGACACATTCCTATTCAACATTTTTTTTTGGTTTGGATTTGGGTCGCATGAAATGCACACCCATATTTAAAAAGATAGAATTAAAATATATGCCTGGAGCAATTACTTATTTACACTTTTGAGAAGGACGCGATATTCGCTAAAAAACGACACATCTCGAAAATCTAAGTATGCTATATGTACGTTTATGAGGGCCTTGCGATTTGTGTGACTATTGGGCGAGGCGCACCTCTAATTCAAATCTAAAGCGAACTACATCCCACTGTGTTTTTCTTAGGAGTTGATTCCAAATTATTTAAAACTTGCTACGAACCACACCACATGAAATGCGCCTGTGGTTCTTGACACGCTTTATTTACTCTTGCCCGAAATTGGGGTCGGGTCACGTGAAATGCACCCCCGATTCCTTTAATATAACGACGGCATTCGGTTGAGTAATAACTCACTAGTCCCTACAATGTGACCAAATCCTTCTCAACTATAACCAATTCGAGCCAACACACGGTTAGTTAATTAAGTGAGCAGGTTTGAGTCTATGGTGGACAATTATATGGAAAGAACCTACTTTGAATTCATATAATCCTCAAAGAGCCACTGTCCTATATTTTCGCAAGTTCAAGATATCACTCCTCACGGGTGTTCAAATCACCTTAGACTTTTCTGCTTAAACATATAGCTAGTCTTGCTTTTAACATAAGATCTAACATTAACAGATTCGGAGATTACACACATGAGTAGAGAAGATTGAACAGAGATACAGCAGAATAATTCAGGTTTACGTACATATCTAATGACAGTGTATCTTTGATCTAGCTACATTTTTTTCATAACCAAAACTAGCAATACAAACCTAATTAAAGAATAACAGAACGTAACAAACATAAGAACTTTGGACGACTACATGATTCGACGGACTTTAAACATAAGCTTCAAGCTTCATTCTTTTCGAACCAAGGAACTACAATAACAGAGATGTGTACCTGGAATGCGGAAGAATAAAGAAGAGTGAGCGATGGCAATGCAGCAAAGTAACAGTAGGTGAACCAGCAGCAATGATAGGAGAACAAAAAGAAACAGTAGCAGTAGCCCCAGCAAGTAATCAGCACAGAAGTATCAAAGGTAATCAATCCCCCACAGCACTTAACACCCAAATCACAGCCCAACAGTAATAGCCAAACAAAAATCCCAACAGTAGACCACAATGAGCAACACAATGATCAATCAACAGCAGCAACACAATAGACCAGCAGCATACAATAATCAATACAGCCGCTACAACAATCAACACAGACCAGCAGCAACACCACACACGACCAACAAACTCAGCAAACAGAAACAACAAGCCAAATAGCCTTCTCTTACAAGCAGCAACAATAACAGTCACCAGAAACTTCAATGAAACAGTAATCAAAGGTCCAATTTCTCAGGTTCCTGTAGGTGTGAACGACTATATGCCTTTCAATGTCTCTCTATGTGTTTTCGAAATTTATCTTTACTGTGTGTATGTCTGTCTGCTCTCTTCTCAGGTTTTTTCTCCCCCCCACTCTAAGGTCTGTATGTCTCTTCTTATAGTTGAGACCAACAGCTCCTAAGGTTACTCCCCCCATGTCAGAGGCTCCATTTGCCCATACCTCTCTCTGTTTCCAGCACTAAGAACTGTCTAAGTGTGGGCTTTAGTAAATAAAAATGTGAAATGCAGAACCTGGTGGAGTGCCCTGCTGTACCAGCAGGCTCCACTAGGCTATCTCATGGGCAGGTGGTTAAATAATTGGCCTTAATCTAGTCCTAACAATTATATTCAGTTAAGTCCTAATCCAGAATCAAACAAATGACAAGCTCTAATGGTGAATTGCATACGGGCAGATTCAGGGCATGTACAAACATACAAACAAAATAATTTGTTGACGACGTTAAATAAACTAACTATACGAAGCTATTGCAGCATTGAACTTAAACAAAAATTGGCAAAAGAATGGGAATCGACCAAATAAAAGGTCTGTTGAGAAGAGTAGAAAAATACTAAAAATTTTTGAAACTAAACACAAATACACACACGGATGGCAAACAGAAATTGTAAGGGACACGAATTACCTCAAAAGAAATCTGCCGACCCAAGCTTCGAACTATGATTTAGAACTATTGAAGCCAAACGGGCTTTAATCGAGATGTTCTCGATTGAGAACACCTAGACTAAAGTCCCTTGGACTTCAATTACGGCTAACCCGGCTCGAATTGGGTTTCTTCAAAAACTAGGGTTCTTGGGACTCGATTTAGGGCTTTTACAATTCTGGCAAGATTCGAGCTAAGCCAAAGCCGGCGGGGGTATGAGGGAGGTCATGGGAGGGTTTGGGGTGAGTTTGGGGTGGTTTGGCGTTGGCTCGAGTTTGACTCGAATCTTCAAATGAAGATTCGAGGAGCTCCGGAGTGATTCGAGGTAAATGAAGGCTGGATTCGTAATGGGGGAGGTGAGGGGAGTATTTGGTGTTAAGATGGTGGCCGTTGGCCTACCGGAACCGCCGTGAGGCGATTTCCGGCAGGCGGAGCACGGTGGCTCACGGCAGCGATAGAGATGGTCTCTGAAGGGAAAGGGGGGTCTGGCTCAGGGGGGGCTGGGTAGGTCCTTTAGCATATATACCTGCTGATGGATTTGATCCAGGCCGTTGGATCGATTAATATCGACGGCTTGGATCAACTTACTCAACGAAACGAAGTCGTTTGATTAAGTTTGAGACCGGGCGGTTCGTTCTTAGGCGGATACGGGTCGGGGTGCAGGGGCGATTGGCGACCGTTGGATCAAATGATCTGAACGGCTCAGATCAATCCAAGGTGAGGGTAGGCTGATCCGGTGGTTTGGACCTGGTTGTTTCGTTTGGGCTTCGTTTGAAAATTCAGCCTCGTCCGATTTCCTTATTATTTTGTTTCCCCCCTTTTTATTTAACAATTAATTAAAACTAAAACAATTTTAACCAACTCAAATTAACCTATAGAACCAAATTAATTTATAAAAGTGCTAATTAACTCTCAAATAACAATCACCATGCAATCAAATAGCAATTTAAAATGAAGTCACACAATTTGGACATTAAATGTTTAAAAATGCGAGACTACATTATTATTTTTTATGTTTTTTTTCATTTTGGTAAGATAAAATTAATTACTCCTAATTTCAAAGCTAGATAAGAAACGTAAGCACGACATATTTTTGTATTTTTTATTAATTTAAACACATATAATCACGCTCATACGAATTCAAACAAATACCAAAAGTAGCACAAAAATTCACAAAATCCTGTGGGGGTAACTCATGTTAGGCAAAAATCACGTGCTCACAGCTGCCCCTCTTTGCGCGGAAACATGCAGAGTTTTCGTGCAAAGATAAGTGAACGGATATAAGTGATTTTTGCCCATTCGAGCACTCCGTATGAAGCATTTTGGAAAAGTTTTGACCGAACCTTGCTTCAAAGGTCTCCTACATATCCCTGGCTAAAAGGGAATCAGGTCAATGTAGTTCGGGAAGTTCTGGTAGCTGGGACTACCACGACTGTTGCGATCTCGCTGTTACTGCTGTTACTGCTGTTACTGCTGTTGCCACCGCTTAGCTGATCTCCTTGTTACACCGTACTAAGCAACAAAAACAAGAAGCTAGACTAAGTTACAGTACTACAAGTTCTTATCTATCCTTTTTAACTTGATCTTGTCGCGCTCCTTGCCATCCTGTCTGACTTGGCGTTCCTTCTGAGGCTCCTTCTCTTCTTACGAACTTGGATTCATGCCGGAGATTTCTGTTACATTCTACCGTTGTAACCTTCTTTATGATCTTTGAACTATTCTCCTTCGCAATCTGAGTCTATCTGTTCTGATCCTTGTTGCCTCTCTCTGCTTACGAACTTGGATTCAGGCCGGAGATTTCCGTTACATTCAACCGTTTTCCTCAACCAAATTAAAATAGATCGCCACTCCATTCTCCAGGCAGGCTCCCTGACTTCAACCACTATTTCAAAATAAAATTGCCGCTCCGTTCTCCAGGCGGGCTCCCTGACTTCAACTACTACTTCAAAAAATAAAATCGCCACTCCATTCTCCGGGCGGGCTCCCCGACTTCAACTACTACTTCAAAATAAAATCGCCACTCCATTCTCCGGGCGGGCTCCCCGACTTCAACTACTACTTCGAAATAAAATCGCCACTCCATTCTCCAGGGCGGGCTCCCCGACTTCAACTACTACTTCAAAATAAAATCGCCACTCCATTCTCCAGGCGGGCTCCCCGACTTCAACTACTACTTCGAAATAAAATCGCCACTCCATTCTCCAGGGGCGGGCTCCCCGACTTCAACTACTACTTCAAAATTAAATCGCCACTCCATTCTCCGGGCGGGCTCCCTGACTTCAACTTCTGCTTCAAAATTAAATCGCCACTCCATTCTCCAGGGCGGGCTCCCCGACTTCAACTACTACTTCAAAATTAAATCGCCACTCCATTCTCCAAGCGGGCTCCCTGACTTCAACCACTGCTTCAAAATTAAATCGCCACTCCATTCTCCAGGCGGGCTCCCTGACTTCAACTACTACTCACCGATTTCATCCTATCTTGATTACCTTCCTTTGCCTTTTGTACCATTTCCTTCTTCCTGCATTGCCTCTCGGGCCACCTTCTCTTCTGAATTATCCTGTCTTGGAATTGCCTTCCCCTGGGTCGTATTACTTTTCTTCTGGCTGCTGGGGATATTTTTGGAACTGTTTACTCGCCTGCTGGGGATGATGCTGCTGAGGAAGTATTCTTTGTTTCCTTCACCCCTCATTCTCTTCCTTCTTCCCATACCTCCTCTGTGACTCACGCTTTTGCCTCCTCGAGCAAATTATGGAATGTAATACTGCTGGGGGAATCTCGAAGCCATTGTTCCATTTTTCCATCAACTGCTGGGGATGATACCAGGCTCAAAGATCATCCCATCGTTTCGTCTGGCCATTCTCAAAACTATTCTGCTCGGAGCTGGTATTTCCCGAAATCTTGTGTTGCTTTCTACCCTTACCCTCTGAGTCTTTGCTTTCAAGAAAATTTTCGCAACAGGAGAAAATTTTCTGCCCCAGTTTGATAAACTTCCGGACGGTATGCTTTTCTGCCAACGAACCCTCTTTTCCTGCTTTTAAATCAAAGAAAAATTGTTAGTTTCAAAACGCGGTGAGTGGTCGTGCCACTCTTGTTGGGGCCATTTTCTTTTCTCTTTCAGCTGCTTGGCCTTTCTCGAACTTTGAGGGCGACGTTGACGCTTGCCGGGGACGATGCTCTTTCCACGAACGACCTCTCATCTTTCCTTTTATTCCAATCTTTGGTTTGATCCGACTCTTTTTAGCCGGTGATCTATTGCGTGAAATCATCTTTCGGACGTGCCACATGTGTCCATCATACTCCATAATTCTTGTGAACCTTCCAATCAGCCTGTCATCCCAATCTTACTATCGTAACGACTTCTGTCTTATTGCCTCGTTCCACGCCTATTCACTTTCAATATACTGCTTTGGGAGACTTGGTAGTAAGCTTTGAAAAATCAATTTTCGAAAATGAAAGAAAAGAAAAGAATACCGACCGCAAATGACAAAAGAAGAGAAAAACTTTTCTGAACTCAAAAATAGGAAAACTTATCTGAATGTGTGCCTGATCCAATGTTATGCCGCGCCTTTGAGATTAAACTACCCAGTCTATTCATGTCAATCACTTTCTGATACCGCGTCCTGCTAGAGGTAAGCGGATATCCCAACCTTGTCTCATGCAGACATCTTGTAACCATCTCGTCCTGTCACCTCACGGTGCCCTTCAAAGGGTTTTCACTAATGAGATTCTCTCATTTCTCTCTATCTCCCGTCGCCTTAAGGTGCCCGTAAAGGTTTTCACCGTAAGACTCTCTCATTTTATTTCTCTCAACTTCCTTCGCCTTAAGGTGCCCTCGAGGGTTTTCACCGTTAAGACTCTCTCATTTACGCTTTCTTTCCTTGCGGCGGGGTATCACCCCTGAGATTCCCTCTAGAGCGTTATCCCCTTTCGGCTTGTGCATTCTGGATTCAATCGAGGGTCGGGATGTCACTCTTGGCTTTCATTCACATGACTTGGCACTTCTCAAATACTGATCGAGAGGTCTTTCTGGTTCTTAATATGGTTTCTGCGCGTGAGGCCGAAGAAAGGGGTTTAGCCTCAACGGTTAGCTTATTACAACTTTCGGAATCCACACTATCTTTCCAACGAAACAATGACTTCTGCCCCAGTTTTGTTGCTTGGGGATTTTTTGATTTTTATTTTATTATGACCGAGCCGTGTGGCGCCTACGTATCCTTCTTCAGGAATCAGGTCGAACGTAGTTCACTTTTTCTTGTATTTTTTCTTTGTTTCTTTTCTATTCTGTTACACATCTTCCTTGATGATTCCGAACGAGGGTATATGAAAGAATAATTAAGGCTCAAAGGGGAAAACAAAGGTTAAAGTGTTTGGCGAGTAGAAAAATTGCCTCTGTCATTTCATTCTCCGAAAAATGCCAAATACACACAAACGAAACCAAACGTTGACAAATGCATTAAAGAATTACACATAATATCTCTTGACTGCATCAGAATTGATAGCCATATCGGTGCATCTTCCCTCGACATCAGTCAAACATAGAGCGCCGTTGGATAATACTCTAGTCACCACAAATGGTCCCCGCCAATTTGGAGCGAACTTGCCTTTCGCCTCGGCCTGATGTGGTAGAACTCTCTTCAGCACATGCTGTCCCACTTCAAATTTCCCGGGACGTACCTTCTTGTTATATGCTCTCGCCATTCTCTTTTGATACAATTGGCCGTGACATACTGCTGTCAACCTCTTTTCATCGATCAAGCTCAATTGCTCTAATCGGGTTTTGACCCACTCGTCGTCATCAATCTCAGCTTCAGCGACAATCCGGAGGGATGGAATCTCAACTTCTGCGGGTATTACTGCTTCAGTCCCGTATACCAACAAGTAAGGAGTTGCACCTATCGAAGTCCGGACGGTAGTGTGATAACCCAACAGCGCAAATGGTAACTTTTCATGCCACTGCCTAGACCCTTCTACCATCTTCCTCAATATCTTTTTTATGTTCTTGTTTGCTGCCTCGACCGCACCATTTGCTTTTGGGCGATACGGTGTGGAATTTCGGTGTGTAATCTTGAACTGTTGGCATACCTCTTTCATCAATCCACTGTTAAGATTTGCACCGTTATCTGTAATGATTATATTTGGAATTCCAAACCTACAAATGATGTGGGAGTGTACGAAGTCCACCACCGCCTTCTTGGTCACCGATTTGAATGTTTTGGCCTCCACCCACTTGGTAAAATAATCGATCGTTACCAGGATGAACCTATGGCCATTGGAAGCCGCAGGCTCAATAGGCCCAATAACATCCATACCCCATGCTACAAACGGCCACGGTGCTGACATTGTATGCAATTCAGTCGGCGGAGAGTGAATCAAATCTCCGTGTATCTGACACTGATGGCATCTTCGAACGAAACTTATACAATCACGCTCCATCGTGAGCCAGTAATATCCTGCTCGAAGAATCTTCTTTGCCAATACGTATCCGCTCATGTGTGGTCCACACACTCCCGAGTGTATATCTGTCATCACTGTTGTGGCTTGACTTGCATCTATACATCTCAACAATCCCAAATCTGGGGTTCTTTTGTACAGCACCCCTCCACTAAGGAAAAATCCGTTCGCCAACCGCCGAATAGCTCGCTTTCGATCTCCGGTTGCTTGCTCTGGGTATACTCCTAACCTGAGGTATTCCTTGACATCATGAAACCACGGCTCACCATCCACCTCTTCCTCTATCACATTACAATAAGCATGTTGATTCCGGACATGGATGTGTAACGGATCGACACGAACCTTGTCCGGGTGATGTAGCATCGACGCTAAAGTAGCCAACGCGTCGGCAACCTCATTATGCATCCTTGGGATGTGTCCGAATTCTACCGATCGAAAGCGCTCGGTCAGATCATGCAAGCACCGACGATACGGGATCAGCTTTAAATCTCTCGGTTTCCCATTCTCCCCGAATCCGATGTACCGGAAGGTCCGAGTCCCCCAAGACCAAGACGTCCCGTACATCCATGTCCACCGCTAATCGTAACCCCAGGATACATGCCTCGTACTCAGCCATATTATTGGTACGGTGAAAACGCAGTTGAGCAGTAACAGGATAATGATGTCCTGTTTCAGATATGAGCACAGCCCCTACTCCGACTCCTTTTGCGTTCGCCGCTCCGTCGAAGAAGAGCTTCCACCCCGGATCCTTGGTTAGTTCTAACCCCTCAATTTGCAACACCTCTTCGTCTGGAAAATACGTCCTCAAAGGTTCGTATTCGTCATCAACGGGATTTTCAGCTAAGTGATCGGCCAAGGCTTGAGCTTTCATAGCCGTCCTTGTCACGTATATGATGTCGAACTCCGTAAGTAATATTTGCCATTTTGCTAACCTCCCTGTGGGCATAGGTTTCTGGAAAATATACTTCAACGGATCCAGACGCGAAATGAGGTAAGTGGTGTAAGAAGACAAATAGTGCTTCAGCTTTTGGGCTACCCAAGTCATGGCGCAACATGTCTTTTCTAGATGAGTGTACTTAACCTCGTGGACTGTGAATTTCTTACTGAGGTAGTAAATGGCCCGTTCCTTCCTGCCAGTAAGATCATGCTGCCCCAGTACGCAGCCAAACGAATTCTCCAAGACCGTCAGATAAAGAATCAGGGGTCTACCTGGCTCAGGCGGAACTAGTACGGGTGGATTTGACAGGATACCCTTTGATCCGGTCAAACGCTTCCTGACATTCTGCCGTCCATTCTATCGCCGCGTCTTTTTTCAATAGACGGAATATGGGTTCACAGGTTGCCGTAAGTTGGGCAATAAACCTACTGATGTAATTCAACCTTCCCAACAGACTCATTACCTCTGTTTTATTCTTTGGCGGGGGTAACTCCTGAATGGACTTGATTTTGGATGGGTCCAACTCAATGCCCCGTCGGCTGACGATGAATCCTAGCAACTTTCCCGATGGAACTCCGAATGCGCATTTGGCCGGATTGAGCTTGATGTCGTACCTTCGAAGTCTTTGAAAGAACTTCCTGAGGTCGGCAACATGGTCCTCTTGACGTCTGGATTTCATGATCACATCATCCACGTACACTTCAATTTCCTTGTGTATCATGTCATGGAATACCGTAGTCATCGCCCTCATATATGTTGCCCCTGCATTCTTCAAACCAAACGGCATCACTCGGTAGCAATAAGTTCCCCACGGTGTGATAAAAGCCGTCTTTTCTGCGTCCTCTTCATCCATCAAAATCTGATGATATCCCGCATAACAATCCACAAAGGATCCAATTTCGCGTCCGGCGCAATTATCAATCAGGATATGGATATTGGGAAGCGGGAAAATTATCCTTAGGACTCGCCTTGTTGAGGTTGCGATAGTCCACACATACTCTGATCTTTCCGTCTTTCTTTGGCACCGGTACTATGTTAGCCAACCATTCAGGGTATCGGGTGACGCGAATGACTTTCGCCTGCAACTGCTTGGTTACTTCCTCTTTGATTTTTACACTCATCTCCGTCTTGAATTTCCGCAGTTTCTGCTTGACGGGAGGATATGCCGGATCAGTGGGTAATTTATGAACCACTAGATCAGTGCTGAGTCCTGGCATGTCGTCGTATGACCATGCGAAAATATCTTTAAACTCCATGAGTGTTTTGATCAACTCTTCCCTCAGATTGGGTTCAATAAGGACACTTATTCGGGTTTCTTTGATGTCATCCGCATTCCCTAGATTAACGGCCTCAGTATCATTTAAATTCGGTTTGGGTTTTTCCTCGAAGTGACTTAATTCTTCACCGATTTCTTCTACGGCTTCACCATCGCCGTACTCTAACTCACTCTCGTCACTTCTTATTTCATGCGTTATTATTTCCAAACCCGATTGACTTTCTAGACTGGGTTGATTAATCTTTAAGCACGCCATATCATTAAGATCAGTTGCAAGAAGGCTGTTCAGAAAAGTAAAAAGAAGGAAAAAATAAACAAAATTAGACACGAAGGGAATCAAATTTCATTAAATGGGAACTGTACAAGGGAAAACAAACTGCAAACTTAAATCAAAAATGAACTAAAAACAACTGGATTTTACTCCGGGGACAAACCCCCAACACAAAATTTCGAAAGAAAAACAATCCAAGACAAACTACCAAGACTCCTTCCGGACAGGGAGAGGAGTAGCCTTCCAGTTATTCAGTTTTGCCTTTGGTCCCACAAACTGTATCTCGGCATGACTGGATCCTTCACCATCCTCGAGCATACATACATCTGTGAATAGGTCCTCGAACTTCCTGAAGAACTCTTCGTCTGGCCTGATCGTAGGACCGGGAATCTTTGTCGTTGGATGTCCTCTTGCTCCAGACCTGACAAAAGATTGGGAAAGGCGTGGAACAGGCTTCGGGAGCACCCATGTCTTCTCCTTAATCCTCTTGGCTCGCTGGATGTCCTCTGATGTTGGCTTGAATCCAAAGCCGAAGGTTCCCACGTTTTCGACCACGGATACCGGTTGTATGATTCCTTGCAGAGATGCACCTAGACCTTTGCCGGGTATGAAACCATGTCTCAACATTTCATGCGCCACCATGACATCCGCAGTAATTGTTCTGTCATCGGGAATGCATTCCCCTTCCGGAACTCGGTTGGCGGACACCACATCGCAGACCTGATATACCCACGGCCCAACATCTTCTTCTGTTTCAACAAAGGGGACGATGGTGCCTGATTGTAGATCGTTCTCTCCATGGACGACGATCTCCTGTTGGTCCCACTCAAACTTGACGAGTTGGTGTAAGCTGGATGGAACTGCTCTTGCGGCATGGATCCATGGTCGCCCTATCAGGAGGTTATATGACACCACCATGTCCAGCACCTGGAATTCCATGGTGAACTCCACCGGCCCAATCGTCAAGATTAACACTATGTCCCCAACCGATGCCTTGCCTCCCCCATCGAACCCTCGAACACATATGCTGTTCTTGCGTATCCTGCCGATGTTTACTTTCAATTTGTCCAGTGTAGAGAGAGGACAAATGTTAGCACTGGACCCATTATCGATAAGGACTTTGGTAACCACCGCCTCCTCACACTTCACCGTAAGATATAAAGCCTTGTTGTGCTCGGTGCCTTCCTCAGGCAACTCATCATCGGTGAAGGTGATCCGATTTGCTTCGAAGATCCTATTGGTGATCTTCTCCAGATGGCTCACTGAGATTTTATCCGGTACATGTGCCTCATTCAGGACTTTCATCAAAGCTTGCCGGTGTTCTTCAGAATGTATCAGCAAGGATAGCAATGATATTTGCGCAGGAGTCTTCTTCAATTGCTCTAAGACAGAGTAGTCATGCAGCTTCATCTTTTTAAGGAATTCTTCTGCCTCTTCATCAGTTACCGGCTTTTTCAATGTTGCCGGAGTGATCTTCCTCAATTCCGCAGGGGCAAAACATCTCCCCGAGCGGGTCAACCCTTGTGCTTCGCAGACTTCCTCTTTCACTTCCTTTCCTTTGTAGGTCGTTGTAATCCGAGCATAATTCCATGGAACAGCCTGGCTATCGGTTATTGGCAACTGTATTGCTGGCTGGATGATGAAAGGATCCATTCGAACGCCTGCTACTGTCAAGATGGGCTTGATTGCTGCCCCTGGTACAATTATCTTTGCTTTCCCCGGCCTCACCGATACTTCGTTCACACTTTTTTCCGCTTCTAACCCTCCTGGTACGTCCTTCTTGCAAATGGACGGCTCATCAAAGCTCGGCCCCTTTCTCATTCCTACCCCGCCAGATTTGATCATCATTACCATCTGAGAGGCTTTCTCCTTTCCTTCTTCCACCCGAACCAACTCGATCATGTTGGTCTCATGATGAGTTGGAAGCGGGTTCTGGTTGATGTTGGGCTCTGTTGGAGTCTGGACCTCAATCCTGCGAGTGTCGATGAGCTCCTGAATGGCCGTCTTCAACCTCCAACATTTTTCCGTGTCGTGTCCTGGACATCCTGAGCAATATGCACAATTTATCGAGTGGTCCAGGTTCTTCGGAAGAGGGTTTGGCAGCTTAGCTTCAACCGGATTCAGCAACCCTACTTGCTTTAACCGGTGGAACAGACTGGTGTAAGATTCCCCCAAGGGAGTGAAATTCTTCGGCCTTGGCGCCCTGTCGCCCCTGAATGCCTGGTTTGGACGAAAACTCGCGCCCGAGGGGTTTCTGTAAGCTCTTGGGGGTGGATGATTGTTCTGCGGGTTTGGTGCACGCCACGGTGCACGGACGGGAGGTGCAGAATAGGACTGTGCGTGGTGGACAGTAAAATGGGGATCAGGTGCGGGATAGTAATGTTGCGGGTGGTTATATGGGTTGTGGGAGTAATTTTGGTGGTGAGGCCGGGGTGGGCTATATTGGGGTGCGGGGCCTCTATTTCTGAACCATGCCCCGGACTCGACGGCCGCAACTTCCTCCCTCCTCTTTTTCCCCAGTACTCCTCCAGTACCACTTTGGATAGCCTGAGTGGTGGCTTTCAATGCCGAGTAGCTCATGATCTTGTTGGCCTTCAAACCTTCCTCGATCATACCCCCCATTTTTATCACCTCAGTGAATGATTTGCCTACGGACGTTACCAGATGTCCAAAATAGGTTGGCTCTAATGTCTGCAAGAAGTAATCCACCATCTCGCTCTCTCTCATCGGCGGATCTACCCTGGCTGCCTGTTCCCTCCAATGGAAACCAAATTCCCTGAAGCTTTCGGCGGGCTTCTTCTCTAATTTTAGCAATGATAGGCGGTCGGGGATTATTTCAAGATTGTACTGGAACTGGCCGATAAAAGCTTGAGCCAAATCATCCCACGTAAACCATCTACTGGGATCCTGTCTAGTGTACCACTCCAGCGCAGATCCTCCCAGACTCTGACCGAAGTAAGCTATCAGAAGCTCGTCCCGTCCTCCGGCCCCTCTCATTTTACTGCAAAACCCTCGCAGGTGGGCCACTGGGTCACCATGCCCCTCGTATAGGTCGAATTTGGGCATTTTAAACCCCGCTGGCAACTGGACGTCCGGAAATGGACACAGATCCTTATAGGCGACGCTGACCTGGTTGCCCAAACCGTGCATGTTCCTGAAGGACTGCTCCAGGCTTTTAACTTTTCTGACAACTTCCTCGTGTTCCGAACTTTGGAAGTGCTTTTCCGGCTCTACCGGATTATCCCAGTGAGGTGTATGTGATTGTGGTTCAGGAGCCCTGAAAGTAGGCTCTGGAGGATAGTAAGAGTTGTCATGGATCTGAACATACGGCTCGCCGGCCGGCCTTTGCAGAGGAGCGGGTGGAGGTGCCACAAAAACAGGGGTGGCTGGAGGAGGATTTGGTTTGGCTGGTGGAATGTGGGTGGCATATGGGTTTTCCCCCTGAAAGTATGGATAGATCGGGGCGCTTGTCGAAGGATCGATGGGCGGATGTTCCGGAGCTGAGGCGAGAGTAGGGCGGTTTGGTGAAGACTGTTCCCTGGCCCAGGCCAGGTGCATCTCTGTTATCTGTTGTTTCAACCGGTCTACCTCTTCTTTCATGATTTGTAACTCTGATTTTTCTTCCTCGAGGCTCTTACCAGAACTAGACATGCTTATTGTAATCGGTCCTTTGGATCTAGTACGGTAATGATGGCTGGCCAGTATATTCTGTCAAACCAACTGCTAAACTTTTCTGGAAATGCAACAAACTTGTTAGTTTACCGAGTTTGACAGATATGTTATAGCACGTTGGATGCAATGCACCTAACCAAATAACCATTTCTACATGTACTCTTAACATGCGTCATTCCGACCTTTTTTCTTTTTCTTTTCTTCTTTTTTTTTCTTTTTCTTTTTTTTTCGACTATCTTTGCAAGCCTTATTGTTATTTAACCTTTGGATTCTTTTCCTTTCTTTTTAGTGGTGGTCGAATCTTACGTGGATTGCCTACGTATCACGACCCCGCGTGAATCAGACCGAGCGTAGTTCTGGTAACAAGATTGTGGCAAAATTCAGTAACTTTTATATCAAATAAAACCGTGCAGTTACAAAACACGTCTTACAACAATCAGCAAAAACAAAAGAAATGCTTGACTTGGGAAAGTAAAGATAAAAATGCCAACTAGCTTGACTCAACATTTCAAAATACATTTTCAATCAAAAATCTAATGCTCTAAAATTCCTGGGGGCCCGCGAGGCATCATTCGGCCTTGCCGCGGGCCTTGGTGTGAGGTCCTTGTGTAGTCCCCTTAATTCTCTCATGATCTGATGCACATAGCCCATAATTGAAGCAAAAAGGTCGGTGCGGGGCATTTGTTCACAAGCTAGGCACTTCATGGTGACATAGTGCCCGATTTCTCCAATTCTGTCCTTGATCATGTCCCTTTCTCCGAGTAGCCGCTCTATCTGCTGGCTTTTCGTCCCCAATCTTCGAGCATTGTTGGTGACTTGGTCTAGGAGCCTATCCACTTGTCCTTGCAGTCGGGCCATCAAATTGTGGCAACGGTCGAGGTCCGTTCTGGCATCTTGGGCTTGCTTGAAAACCCGCTCCCTGAGGACAACATTTGCTTCCCTCAGACTAGCGATGATCTCAGTGTAATCTTCTTCCACCCGTTTTAGGTGAAGTGCATGTTGATGTGCCTCATTTCTCCAGCTAGCACGGATCTTCGTTGTCTGGGCTTTCGATTCGTCCAATTCTCTTTGGATATCGGTGACTTGGCTTCTCAAACCCTTTATCAATTTTTCGTCCGCCCGACTCCTCAACTGTCTGTCAGCATCCCTTTTCATTTGCTGGATTTGAGCTCTCAAGAAGTCATTTTCTTGTGCCAACTTCTTTTTATCTCCTTCGTTGGTGGCAGCTTGCACGTTTTTCTCGAACTGAAGGTCCCGGACCTGCTGTTCTATCCTGCCGATCTTCGTCATGTACCCCTCCTCCTTTGCTAGCCAATTCCATTGTTCCTGTGAATCTTCCGTGAACTGTTGGACATGGGCTCTTTTAGAACATTTCCGACGAATCTGAAATCTTTTCCCGAACCACACATTGTATTTTGGGTCCACCTCTCCCTTAGCTAGTTCCCGGACCATGGTTTTAGGCTCAAGGAACCTGCATTCATGCCACAACTTTCTAATCTTCTCTTCGGGGAATACGACTCCCGGGCTCAACTCAATGGCGTACTTCCTCAGGTCTTGATCGGTAGGAATAACCTGAAACCTTCCTAGTTGACGTAATACACGATGAGGAACATACGGTTGGACACTGCGGATCCCCATCGGAAGAATATAACACTCCTCGGCTGCCATGTATATGACTTCAGTATCGGGTAACCATCCGAACGCCCATTCAATCTGATCGGCTTCTATTGAGCTCAGTCGTGCAAGCCATGCCTCGACGCCTTCGGGGAATACAACACCCATCATCCGTTCTTCGAAACCCCTGATACAGTTTTTTCCGGTCAACCCATGGTTCATGTATTGTGTTCGGTGATGGAGGTGTTCTTGCATCCATAATTGGAGTAACAGATTGCAACCTTGGAAGAAATTGCCCCCTTCTCGGCATACAGTCAAGGCTCGATAGATTTCGGACAAAACCAAAGGGACCACCGTGCTGGTAGCCTTTTTGATTGCAACATCGGCTATTCCTACCAGGACTTATCTCTATTTTCTTATCTTTGCGCGGACAAATCACAATCCCCAAGAATGTCGTTATGAATGCTAGAATTCGTCTGGCCTCCCACTTGGTTCTATTCCCTGCGTGAGTTAGTCCAAGGTTTGACTCTTCAAAACCCCGAGGAGTGCCGTACCGTTGATATAAGAATTGGAGATCGCAACATCCTTTCAGCAGATCATCATTTTTCACCTTCCGACTAATGCTCAGCAAGTCCAGAAACCCATGTGGAGATACCGATCTTGGTGAGAGCAGGTATTGCCCTCTTAATTTCCCATTTAGTCCCGCATAGCCCGCAATTTCCTCTAATGTGGGTGTCAGTTCAAAGTCAACAAAACGGAACACATTGCGGGTCGGATCCCAGAAAGATACCAGTGCATTGATGATGTCTTCCCTTGGCTCGATATTCAACAGATCAACCAAACCTCCCAAAATTCTCCCCACTACCTTTTTGCTACCGTCTTCCAAATCGTTCCACCATATACGGAGCTGCTGAGGGACCTCGCTAAAGATTGAAAATGATTTATTCTGATTCGTGCTCATCCTGCACATTTATTAAGGTGATTTAAATAAGAAAAACAACTTTGTTTTGCTAAAAATAAAAAAATCAGTTTTCAATCACGGCCTTTCAACGTCTCGGGGACGAAGGCTTTTAAGGCTGTGGGGTAAATTGATCGAAATCAAAATTGACCCAAAGGTGGCCGTTTATACGAAATTAGCCTTCCGGCGTCCCTTTCGGGAACATTCGGCTATTTTTGAAAACAGCGTCACCGACTTATTTAGTACAAAAGTTAGTTTTGATATTTCGGCCATTTTTCAAAAGGTGAAGTTGGACCTGATGGAGGTTGCCTACGTATCTCACATCCAATGAGAATCAAACCCACGCAGTTCGGTTTTAACGAAACAAACGACATTATTTATTTATTCATTTTTTTTTAATCTCTAAAGCCGGTCAGCATGCAAGTTTTTTTTTTTTTTTTTTTTTTTTTTTTTTAATCTCTAAAAGCCGGTCAGCATGCAAGTCTATAACGGATAAATGCGCAAGACAAACAGGATGCAGCAGGATAGTCTGTTCATTTCAGGTCACATGTCCTAGACGGACCCAACCCCTGTGTTGAGTCCCCTAAGCCAAATGCAACATGATGCAAATAAATGTTTCCTACTAGGGATACGGCATGAAGCTTTGTTATTCTAGGTTTAAAAACCTGGGTTTATCTGTTCTAGACTTGGCTTACCCGAGCGGACGGCTCGAGCCGAGGAGGAGGCAGCAACCCGGGAATACAGAAGCTTCACCGGTTTTGCAACTTATCCAAACCTCGTTCTAAAATGGGAATTAGACACTATACAGAAAAGAAGTCACACGAAGTGCACCCTTCTTCATGATTTAGAAGACTCGGAGAGGAGATTGGTTCCGGCACAATTTATATGTACAGTTCACAAAATATCAAAGCAGTAAAAACAACATTTTGCACATTGATGCCAACATGTAAAAGAATCAGATAATAAATATGCCAAATACAACAATTATTCCGAGCTCGAATTCTAAAGATATCCCCAGCAGAGTCGCCAGAGCTGTCACACCTCTTTTTTACCGCACCCGCGAGGATGCAAAGAGTTTTTCCAATTAAAGGACAATCGAGATGGGATTTATTTTAATTATTTCAGAGTCGCCACTTGGGAGATTTATGGTGTCCCAAGTCACCGGTTAAATCCCGAATCGAGGAAAAGAATGACTCTATTTAACGGTCCGCGAACCAGAAATCCGGATAAGGAATTCTATTAACCCGGGAGAAGGTATTAGGCATTCCCGAATTCCGTGGTTCTAGCACGGTCGCTCAACTGTCGTGTTCGGCTTATCTATCTGCTTTTTACAGTTATGTACTTAGTGCAAATTAATATCCCTTTACCGCTTTTATTATTTATTATGATTTACGAAAGAGAAAGTTGCTTGAAAATATGTTTTCGAATCACGTCACATGAAATGCACCCGGATCCTCGACACATTCCTATTCAACATTTTTTTTTGGTTTGGATTTGGGTCGCATGAAATGCACACCCATATTTAAAAAGATAGAATTAAAATATATGCCTGGAGCAATTACTTATTTACACTTTTGAGAAGGACGCGATATTCGCTAAAAAACGACACATCTCGAAAATCTAAGTATGTTATATGTACGTTTATGAGGGCCTTGCGATTTGTGTGACTATTGGGCGAGGCGCACCTCTAATTCAAATCTAAAGCGAACTACATCCCACTGTGTTTTTCTTAGGAGTTGATTCCAAATTATTTAAAACTTGCTACGAACCACACCACATGAAATGCGCCTGTGGTTCTTGACACGCTTTATTTACTCTTGCCCGAAATTGGGGTCGGGTCACGTGAAATGCACCCCCGATTCCTTTAATATAACGACGGCATTCGGTTGAGTAATAACTCACTAGTCCCTACAATGTGACCAAATCCTTCTCAACTATAACCAATTCGAGCCAACACACGGTTAGTTAATTAAGTGAGCAGGTTTGAGTCTATGGTGGACAATTATATGGAAAGAACCTACTTTGAATTTATATAATCCTCAAAGAGCCACTGTCCTATATTTTCGCAAGTTCAAGATATCACTCCTCACGGGTGTTCAAATCACCTTAGACTTTTCTGCTTAAACAGATAGCTAGTCTTGCTTTTAACATAAGATCTAACATTAACAGATTTGGAGATTACACACATGAGTAGAGAAGATTGAACAGAGATACAACAGAATAATTCAGGTTTACGTACATATCTAATGACAGTGTATCTTTGATCTAGCTACATTTTTTCATAACCAAAACTAGCAATACAAACTTAATTAAAGAATAACAGAACGTAACAAACATAAGAACTTTGGACGACTACATGATTCGACGGACTTTAAACATAAGCTTCAAGCTTCATTCTTTTCGAACCAAGGAACTACAATAACAGAGATGTGTACCTGGAATGCGGAAGAATAAAGAAGAGTGAGCGATGGCAATGCAGCAAAGTAACAGTAGGTGAACCAGCAGCAATGGCAGGAGAACAAAAAGAAACAGTAGCAGTAGCCCCAGCAAGTAATCAACACAGAAGTATCAAAGGTAATCAATCCCCCACAGCACTTAACACCCAAATCACAACCCAACAGTAATAGCCAAACAAAAGTCCCAACAGCAGGCCACAATGAGCAACACAATGATCAATCAACAGCAGCAACACAATAGACCAGACCACATACAATAATCAATACAGCCGCAACACACTATAGACCAGCAGCATACAACAATAACCAAACCAACAGCAACAGTTGCACCACACACGACCAACAACCTCAGCAGACAAAAACAACAAGCCAAATAGCCTTCTCTTACAAGCAACAACAACAACAGTCACCAAAACTTCAATGAAACAGTACCCAGGATCTATGTGTGTGTGTTCCTGTGGGTGTGAACGACTATATGCCTTTCAATGTCTCTCTATGTGTTTTCGAAATTTATCTTTACTGTGTGTATGTCTGTCTGCTCTCTTCTCAGGTTTTTTCTCCCTTTTTTACTCTAAGGTCTGTATGTCTCTTCTTATAGTTGAGACCAACAACTCCTAAGGTTACTCCCCCCATGTCAGAGGCTCCATTTGCCCATACCTCTCTCTGTTTCCAGCACTAAGAACTGTCTAAGTGTGGGCTTTAGTAAATTAAAATGTGAAATGCAGAACCTGGTGGAGTGCCCTGCTGTACCAGCAGGCTCCACTAGGCTATCTCATGGGCAGGTGATTAAATAATTGGCCTTAATCTAGTCCTAACAATTATATTCAGTTAAGTCCTAATCCAGAATCAAACAAATGACAAGCTCTAATGGTGAATTGCATACGGGCAGATTCAGGGCATGTACAAACATACAAACAAAATAATTTGTTGACGACGTTAAATAAACTAACTATACGAAGCTATTGCAGCATTGAACTTAAACAAGAATTGGCAAAAGAACGGGAATCGACCAAATAAAAGGTCTGTTGAGAAGAGTAGAAAATACTAAAAATTTTTGAAACTAAACACAAATACACACACGGATGGCAAACAGAAATTGTAAGGGACACGAATTACCTCAAAAGAAATCTGCCGACCCAAGCTTCGAACTATGATTTAGAACTATTGAAGCCAAACGGGCTTTAATCGAGATGTTCTCGATTGAGAACACCTAGACTAAAGTCCCTTGGACTTCAATTACGGCTAACCCGGCTCGAATTGGGTTTCTTCAAAAACTAGGGTTCTTGGGACTCGATTTAGGGCTTTTACAATTCTGGCAAGATTCGAGCTAAGCCAAAGCCGGCGGGGGTATGAGGGAGGTCATGGGAGGGTTTGGGGTGAGTTTGGGGTGGTTTGGCGTTGGCTCGAGTTTGACTCGAATCTTCAAATGAAGATTCGAGGAGCTCCGGAGTGATTCGAGGTAAATGAAGGCTGGATTCGTAATGGGGGAGGTGAGGGGAGTATTTGGTGTTAAGATGGTGGCCGTTGGCCTACCGGAACCGCCGTGAGGCGATTTCCGGCAGGCGGAGCACGGTGGCTCACGGCAGCGATAGAGATGGTCTCTGAAGGGAAAGGGGGGGTCTGGCTCAGGGGGGGCTGGGTAGGTCCTTTAGCATATATACCTGCTGATGGATTTGATCCAGGCCGTTGGATCGATTAATATCGACGGCTTGGATCAACTTACTCAACGAAACGAAGTCGTTTGATTAAGTTTGAGACCGGGCGGTTCGTTCTTAGGCGGATACGGGTCGGGGTGCAGGGGCGATTGGCGACCGTTGGATCAAATGATCTGAACGGCTCAGATCAATCCAAGGTGAGGGTGGGTTGATCCGGTGGTTTGGACCTGGTTGTTTCGTTTGGGCTTCGTTTGAAAATTCAGCCTGGTCCGATTTCCTTATTATTTTGTTTCCCCCCTTTTTATTTAACAATTAATTAAAACTAAAACAATTTTAACCAACTCAAATTAACCTATAGAACCAAATTAATTTATAAAAGTGCTAATTAACTCTCAAATAACAATCACCATGCAATCAAATAGCAATTTAAAATGAAGTCACACAATTTGGACATTAAATGTTTAAAAATGCAAGACTACATTATTATTTTTTATGTTTTTTTTCATTTTGGTAAGATAAAATTAATTACTCCTAATTTCAAAGCTAGATAAGAAACGTAAGCACGACATATTTTTGTATTTTTTATTAATTTAAACACATATAATCACGCTCATACGAATTCAAACAAATACCAAAAGTAGCACAAAAATTCACAAAATACTGTGGGAGTAACTCATGTTAGGCAAAAATCACGTGCTCACACA
>JASVEL010005163.1:0-47737 GCA_032618575.1 Nicotiana noctiflora | reverse complement strand
TCGTCCACATCCGGAACACATAGCCTATCTTGACACCGCAATACACCATCTTCGCTGCTGAGTACAAATGCTGAGGTCTTGTTATTTATGACTGCTTCCTTTACCCGAACAAATGCTGGATCCATGAACTGTTTTTCCTTGATTTCCGCGACCAATGATGATTCTGCTCCATTATGCACCAAGATATCCCCCTCGTCTGACGCCGAGATACGAACCCCCAAACTGGCTAATTGGTAAACCTCTCGAGCCAGGTGTCTCTGATCCACACCCAAATGAGCCAAACTACCCATAGATTTTCGACTAAGAGCGTCGGCTACCACATTTGCCTTCCCTGGATGGTACAATATGTCCATATCATAGTCCTTGAGTAGTTCTAACCACCGCCGCTGTCTCAGATTCAGCTCTTACTGCTTGAACAAATACTGGAGGCTCTTGTGGTCTGAAAACACATCTACATGAACCCCGTAAAGATAGTGCCGCCATATTTTCAAAGCAAACACAACAGCTGCAAGCTCCAAATCATGCGTCGGATAATTCTTCTCGTGATTCTTGAGTTGCCTGGAAGCATAAGCTATAACCTTTCCGTGCTGCATCAATACACATCCCAAACCGACTCTGGAGGCATCACAATAGACTACAAATCCCTCCGTGCCTTATGGCAAGGCCAATACTGGTGCCGAGGTCAATCTTGACTTCAATTCTTGGAAACTTTTCTCACATGCTTCGGACCACTGGAACTTAACTGCCTTCTGCGTCAGTTTAGTCAATGGGGAGGCAAGGGTTGAGAATCCCTCTACAAACCTCCGATAGTACCCTGCCAGACCCAAAAAGCTGCGAATCTCTGTCGGGGTCGTGGGTCTAGGCCAATCTTTCACTGCCGCAATCTTCTGAGGATCCACCATAATTCCCTCACTGGAAATAACATGCCCTAGAAAAGCTACGGACTCCAACCAAAACTCACATTTTGAGAACTTGGCATACAATTGATCCTGAAGAAGGGTCTGCAATGCTGCTCTGAGGTGAACGGCATGATCTTCCCTGCTCCGAGAGTAGATGAGAATATCGTCAATGAATACAATCACAAAGGAATCTAGGAATGGCTTGAAAACCCGATTCATAAGGTCCGTGAAAGCTGCTGGGGCGTTGGTTAGCCCAAAAGACATAACCAAAAACTCAAAGTGACCATAACGAGTTCTGAAGGCGGTTTTAGGAATATCCTGCTCCCTGATTTTCAACTGGTGGTACCCGGACCGTAAATCAATCTTTGAGAAGAACCTCGCTCCCTGCAATTGGTCAAACGGATCATCCACTCGAGGCAATGGATATTTATTCTTAATGGTGACTTTGTTGAGCTGCCGATAATCAATACACATTCGAAGTGACCCATCCTTCTTTCTGACAAAGAGAACCGGAGCACCCCATGGCGACACACTCGGTCGTATGAACCCTTTCTCTAATAAATCCCTCATCTGCTCCTTTAACTCCCTTAACTCTGCTGGCGCCATTCTGTATGGTGGAATGGATATTGGCTGAGTATCTGGCATTACATCGATCCCGAAATCAATCTCCCTATCCGGCGGGATGCCTGGAAGCTCATCTGGAAACACTTCAGGAAATTCATTCACAATTGGCACGGACTCGAGGGTAGGCACCTCTGAGGTGGTGTCCGTTACCCGAACCAGGTGATAGATACACCCTTTCTTAATCATCTTTGAAGCCTTAAGGTAGGAAATAAACCTACCCCTTGGCACTACACCATTTCCTCTCCATTCAATAACTGGCTCGTTAGGGAACTCGAGCCTCATAACTCTCGTTCGACAGTCAAGTTTGGCAAAGCACGAATAGAGCCAATCCGTCCCCATAATTACATCAAAATCTACCATCCCAAGCTCAATAAGATCGGCTCTGTGGTATCACGACCACCCACCATAACAACACAATTCCTATAGGCTCGTGAGGCTGTAATAGAATCACCGATTGGAGTCGACACAGAGAACGGCTCATGAGGCTGTTCGGGTTCTATCCCAAAGCTTGAAGCAATGAATGGAGTAACATAAGACAAGGAGGACCCTGGATCAATAAGGGCATAGCAATCAATAGTATGAACAGACATGATACCTGTAACAACATCTGGGGAAGCCTCGGCATTTTGGCGGCCACTCAATGCATAGAATCGGCTAGGTCCACCCCTACCATGAGCTCCGCCCCTAGCTGCACCACGCCCTGCTGCTGTTGCTGGAGTACGCGCCGATGATGTAGCAGCTGAAGAACCGGATGGCTGAGCGGATCTCCTACCAATACCACGACGGGGTGCACGACGATCCCGGCCGAATGTGACCTCTCACCCCGCACCCGAAGCACGCTTGGAAGGTCAAGGTAGCAAGTTTCGTATGAAATCTCCCACACTTGGGGCATGTAGGTCTCCCCTCGCTGCCGGGATCTCGCCTCGGGATGACCGGACGACGAGACCTCCTCGCTGTCCGAACCGAGTCTCGAGTAGCGCCTCGGCGATGATCGTGCACGGATGGCGGTGCCACTCGCGGAGGACTGAGCATATGAGTGGGATGGCCCCCTGATGACCCTTTCCCTGAAGTGATCTCCCTGAACGACCCGTTGACCAGGCCCTGTTGCTACTTTCTCTTCGCACGAATCTTCAATTTCTCGGCCTGCGTGGCCTGAGAAACCCCCACAATCCTCCCATAGTTCATGTATGAGTGCAAAGCTGCCGTGGAGGCCTCGTTCACTACCAAAGGGCTAAGACCCCTGAACAAGCCGTCGAACCCGGGCATCCATAGTCGACACTAAATGAGGAGCATACTTGGACAACCTTACGAACTCCACGTGATACTCCCAAACACTCATACTGCCCTGTTTGAGAACCTCGAACTCGGTGGCACGGGCCGCCATTGCCTCAGCAGGTAAGAAGTGGTCCATAAATGCATCCACGAACTCATCCCATCTGGCCGGAGGGCTCCCTTCCTCACGGGAATCCTCCCACATTTCGAACCATGAACGTGCCGCTCCCTTCAGCCTGTAAGAGGCCAACTCTACCCCCTCTATATCTGTAGCCTTCATCACTCTGAGGGTCTTGTATATCTCATCAAGGAATTCATGTGGGTCAGCCTCTGGATCGGTGCCTGAAAATTCTGGAGGGGCCAATCGCAAGAATTGATGGACTCTAGAGCCAAAGGAATCTCCCTGTCCGCTGGAGGATGCAGGGGCATCATGGGATCTCTGGGCCTGGGCAGCCACTAACTGTGTTAACATATGGATGGCTCCCCTAAGTTCTTCATTAGAGATACCGGAGCCCGAAGCGGGAACTGTATCTGAGTCAGGAACACTGGCAGGAGGAATGGTGGCATCCTCTGCCGCAGCTGGAATAGGGACACTTGGGTTTTGAACGGATGGGCCAGGCAAATTCGGGACTGGTGGGTCATTCTCTCCCACGGCATCGGGTACATGATTAACAGCTGCACTTGGGTCCGCATTGGTCCTAAGGCCGAGTCTAGCCTTCTTCTTAGGTGCCATATTATGAAAATTTGGGAACAAGGCACGAATTAGACACAGATATCTCCACATTGCACTTTACCGCACGATATAGATTATCAAAGAAGTAGGTAAATTCCTAAATGCCCGTGTAGCCCCTACTTATATGATGTGGTCGACAACACACCTATAAGAAGGGCACTACTAGACACGGCTCCGAGACATCCTAGGACACTTTAAAACCTTAAGCTCTGATAAGAACTTGTCACGCCCCAAATCGAGGGACATGACCGGCGCCTGACCGGGTTGCCCCAATCAAGCGGACCTGGGTGCCTTTTATTCCCACGTGTTACCCCTGTGTTGACTGTTTCTCATTAACCAAATATATTACTAATCATAATTGATTTCACATTAAACAAATAAGACGATACGAGTGATTCATTAACAAGATTTCAATTTTTTACAACGCCCGACATAACACAATATATATACATAAGACTGGAGTCCCACAGTTTACATGTCTACAGAGCCTCTAGGATACAAAAGGGAAGTACAGTACTTGCCGGTAACAAGGCTCCGGCTATACCTTACAAAAAAAACCAAAATGAAATCTAAACCAAAGTGGCATGAACCACACAAGGCCCCGAGGAAGAAAGGGGCTCACCAAAAACGGGCAGTGGAGGATGAAAGATACTACTGCCGATGAGCTGAAGTGCCTGCTACTGATCCACCTACAATCATGACACGAATGTAGCGCCCCGGCAAAAGGGACGTCAGTACACTTGAATTGTACTGGTATGTATGGACAAACTTTGTCCCAAGTAAACTCAAGCCATTAAATTACATCAACAATTAATTAAGCCACCCAACCATGTTTCCACATTTTTCCTCATTTCAAATAATTCTCACACAAAGCACTTTCTACAATCAACCAATTTAACAATAACCAATCAATCACGTAAAGCACAAGTAGTCAAACAAAGGGGCAATCGGTGCCCCACAGGTTGCAAACTCTCCTGTTGTCTCCTTTCACAATTTCACATTATTGATTTATGTATCAATTTTCAATAGCGATTTCGATCGCTTTCCATCCTTATTGCCCCTGACCACCCTTATTACCTCGGCCACCCTTATCACCCCAACCCACACCTTATTTCCTCACGTTGCGGCGCGCAACACGACCCCGCCTTACAGTTTAAAACACAACAATTTCAAACAGCAGATAATGTACTACACACAATTTCAACAAGTTCAAATAAGCAACTTACACATTGGTTCATGTTCTCAATTTCTTCTCAATTCAATATCACAACCATGTTACAAGTATTCCAAAATCGAAAATGCCCACATAATCATGTTCAACAATTCACCACAATTAAGGTGTTTCAAATTCCTTCCACAATAAGCCAAATATGCCATCACAATGGTTGTTCCCAATTCTTTACCAACCTCGATTACCTTTTTATCTTTCAATTCATATTTCATACCACACATAGTTCAACATCAATCAAATGCTCAACAAGGAAATCAAAGGATTACGTAAAATTTCTCAATTTGACACATGCCAAAACAATTCGCACACATTTGGGCGATTTTACAAGAATCAAAATTAGCCATACATACCTGGTGATGATGTTTTTCCTCCTACTTTATGCTTACCCAAGATATCCTACTCTTGCCAACCTTGTTCTTGAAGACTCTTACTTCTACTCACTTCTTTTTACTAGAAATCAAGTTCAATAATCATGCATGAGTGTAAAAATTCTATTTTCAAAAGCTATTATATGCAAACCTCTCTTTACCCAATTAAAACTGAAAATCAAAGAAAATAGTTAGGGTTTTTACCTTGAAAATATTTGGGGAAGTTGAATCCTTGCCCTAGAATCCCTTGGAATTAAGTAGTTGGAACAATCTTTGAAGATGAAGAACTTCTCTCTCTAAAAACCCTCTCTTCTCTCTCTAATTTTGGTGAGATGATATGATAAAATGAAGAAGAAAGGTGTTATATTAAAGAAGCGATCGGGTCAAAATGTTACAAAAATCTGGGCCGGGGTCAAATATGCGGTCACTATGCGACCGCAGAATCAACATGCGGTCCGCATAGTGACCGCAGAATGGCTCAAAAAATTACGCAGGTTCTGTTAAGACATGCGGTCACTATGCGGACCGCATGTTGATTCTGCGGTCGCAAAAGTGCACCGCGGATTGACATGCGATCGCATATCGACCGCACATTTGACACGGATTTGGGCAACTCTCTGGAACGATTTGCGGTTAGAATGCGGTCCGCATGTCAGGTTTGCGGTCGCATTCTTGACCGCACATTTGACACTTTTTCGGAAAAATTATTTCTCTACATTTTTGAAACTTAAATCATTACCAAGGGTCCGAACCGCGGCTCACAAGCTCGCCGCGAAGAATTCTACGCATTCCTAACACATTATTCGGACCATGACACCATAGCTACTAGGTTGTATGCACAAATATTTTACGGGGCCTTACAGAGCTAATAGAAGAAACCCTAACGAGAGTCAAACAGCTAAAAACATGAAGAGAAACAGAAGAGATATCGAAAATCAAACAGATGAGATGTTGAAGACCGACAAATAAGAAAACCCTAAATACAAACAAAGGGTGAAGAAGAACAGGGAGATCTTTAAGAAGAGAGAAGCAAACCACAAGATAACCCTAATGAAAGAAAACGGCTAAACTTTTACTAAAACTAAACATGCAAAGAAACAGAAAGAAGAACAGTCAAGACATTGCAAACTAACAAAAGACAACCTAATATAAAGATGAAGAAGAATGATAGTCAAACAACTAAACTAGTACTAGAACTAAACATACAGAACAACAGAAGAAATATCGAAATCCAACAAAATGATGAACCCTAATACCAACAGAAGATGAAGAAGCACAGGGACATCAAGATCTTTAAAACAGAGAAATAAACAGAAACATCAAGATATAACAAAATAGAAGAAACATGAAATGAACAAACAAAAAAGAAAACAAACAAGACTTAGAGAGGGAGGGGACTTAGCTTGCAGGGCCGGTCCCCTCAGCTTCCTTTTCCCTCTCTTTCTTTTCACTCTCTCTTTTTCCAGACTTCTTTTCTCTTTTTCTTTTATTCCTTTATTTCTTGATTTTTTTTTTTTTGGGTTTTCTTTGTTAGACTTCAAGGTGAAGTCTTTTTGAGATTTTGGTTTGGATGGGGATATTCAGAGGGGAAAAGATAAGATCTTGGGATGAAACTGGGTTTGAGTCGCCGGAGTTAGGTTTCCGGCGACTTTCTTTTGGATATTCGAGGAGATTGGGAGTGATTCGAGGGAGACCAATGGTGTGGGGGGATAGATCAGGCTATTGGGAGTCTGTGGTGTTGATTTGGGGTAGGTTTTTATAGGTTGAGGTCACCAGAGATAGACTCCGATGACCGGAGTCTTCAAGAACAGGGGAGGTTTTTAGGGTTTTCTTGGAGTTTCGGGTGATGTTTGAGGTGAAAAAGATGATAAAATAAGAGGAGGGGTGAAGAGGTGGCCGGAGACCACCGTGGGAGGTGGTGGCCTCCATGACCGGCAAGATTGCAGAGGTGAGATGAAGAAGAAGGGCGAAGAAGAAGAGAGAATCCTAGGCGGCTAGGGTTTGGGAGGTTTGCAAAATGACTGTTCTCAAACGACCAAAGCTATTTATACTCGTAAAGGCTGAGGTGATCTTGGCCGTTGAATCTCAGATGATCAACGGTCAAGACCAGGCGTTACATAAACCACGTCGTTTCATTTATAATGAGACCAATGTCTCCTCCGTTAGATCAACTTGAACGGATGGCTCAGATTTGATCTTCAAACTTAATCAATTTAATTAATTTTTGATTGATTCTCAGCCGTTGGATATGGCCTAGTGAACGGCTGAGATCAATGTTATTCATTGAATTGGACCGGACCTTTTAGGCTAACACACTGGGCCAGCCAATTGGACTGCATTTGGCCCAGTTCTTATTACACATGTATATATATATATATATATATATATATATATATATATATATATATATATATATATATGTATGTATGTATGTATTTTTGGTATTTTTAATTATTTTGAAGTAATTTCTTTTTGTATTTTCATTCTTTCCTTTTTGTATTATCTAAGCTAGTTAATTTCCTACTTTCACCAATTTTCTGATATTTTTTTGGCAATTTTCTACTATATTTTTTTTATTTTCTGCTAATTAAAGCTATTTTTCCTTTTCTTTTGATTTTCTTTTCTTTTAAACTAATTAATTCAAAATGCAAGTATTTAACCTATATTTTTTGATTTTCTAATTTTAATTTCTAGTTATTCAATCACACAAATGTATCTAATTTCAATCAAAACATGTAATTGCACCCAAAAATATTATTTATTTTAATTTTGGAATTCATTTGCCTAGTGAAAAAATCATGTGCTCACAGGCGCCCTAGTGAGTTCGCGAATTGCTCTCTTATTGATGCGGTTGATGTGATAGTGGAGACAGACGATGCAGAGTTGACCATTGAAGATCCACTTCAGGCATGCCTAATGAACTTAGAAGAGGTAAATGGTGAAAGTCTAGCAGAATAGGTACTATCTCTGGAAGGCAAGGGGTTTTGGGAGAGAGAGCTTGAATTCGAGCCTCTACATTTAGAGAAAAGAGAGACCCATCCTGCAAAGCCATCCATAGAAGAGCCACCAAAGCTGGAGCTTAAACCACTACCATTTCATCTCAGGTATGAATTTCTAGGTCCTAACTCCACATTACCTGTTATTATCTCATCTGGTTTGCTAGATGTGCAGGCTCAAAAGCTTAGACAAGGTAATTTGGGTGGGTATTTTACATTGGGCCTGGGAAAATTTTAAATTTTGGTCCACAATCTCATCTCTTCAATTCAATTCTTTTTTTTTTCTTTTTTTCATTTAATTCTTTTTATTTTCCTACTTTTTTTTAAATTTCTTTTCAAGTTAAAACTAAACTAAAATCCAAACTAATTCCTAAATTCAATTAACCTACCACATTGTATTATTTAAAAACTAATGAAAATCAAAATTAAAGAAAAATTACCAAAAATTCCAAGCCAAAATTAAAAGTGCAATAGTAACCTACTTTTGTGTTTTTTTTCTTTCATAAAAGTCCTAATTACTCATTAGTCTAAAAAAAATATATAATTAAATCCTAAAGCAAATGCAATATTTTTTGTATTTTCAATGAATTATCTAAAACTAAACATACCCACACAAATAAAAATACGCACAAAAAATCACGCAATTAAATCCTAAAAATCAAATAATAAAAACAAAAACCCTAACTTTAAGGACTCTATAGGAATAATTCAAACGAGGAAAAAATCCCGTGCTCACAAGTAGAATTCATATGTTATTTCCCCAAAACACTAAAAAATGAGTAACGGTCATGGATAAGTAGTGACTATTGTTTCTTAGGTCGTTTCTAATATGCTGGCAAAATATTAGGCGATCCGGGTCTGGTTTTCTGGACCTATGAAGAAGGTGTGGGCTATAGCATATGAAATATAGAAATCGGGAAGAATTCTAGTTTTATAGCACTAAAATGACAAAAATTGAGTAATGGTGATGGCAAGGCCGTGACTATTGTTCCTTAGTTTATTTTTAAATGGTCAAAAAAAATTTAGGTGATTCGAGTCCGGTTTTCCGGACCATGTAGATGGGGTGAGCTATAGCACACGAAAATCTTTAAATTGTGTGGAATTCAAGTTCTAAGGCTCTCAAATGAAAAAATATGAGTAACGGTTATGACAAGAAGGTGACTATTTTTTACTTAGGTTGTTTTTTATGGGCTAACAAAATCTTAGGCGATACAGGTCTAGTTGTCCGTGCCGATGTAGAAGGCGTGAGCTATAACACACAAAAATCTGAGAATCGTGCAAACTTACCAATTTTATGGACCTAGAACTCCCAAAAACTAGTAAAGGTCATCACGAGGTGGTGACTATTGTTCTTAGGTCATTTTTTATGGGTCGAAAATTTTTTAGCCGATTTGAGTCTGGTTGTCCGGGTTCATACGGAAGGCGTGGTCTATATTTTATGACCCTAGAATATCAAAAAATAAGTAACAGTCATGTGAGGTAGTGACTATTGTTCATTTGATCATTTTTGAAGGGTCGTATAATTTTAGGCGATTGGGGTCCGGTCGCCCGGGCCCATGCAGAAGGCGTGGTCTATAACACAAGAAAATATGAGAATCGAGTGGAATTTCAATTTTATGACCCTAGAACGTTAAAAAATGAGTAACGATCATGGCAAGACAATTACTATTATTCGTTTGGTCATTTTTTATGGGCCAATTATTTTTAGAAGATTCGGGTACGGTCTCTCGGACCCATGCAGAAGGCGCGTGGGTTGTAGCACCAAAATGTCTGGGAATCAAATAGAATTCAAGTTATATAGCCATAGGATGCCAAAAATGAGTAACGGTCATGGCGAGACGGTGACTTATTCCTTAGGTTATTTTTTATGGACCGACAAAATTTTAGGAGATTCGGATCCAGTCGCTTAGGTCCATGTAAAGGCTTGATCTATTGCAAATAAAAATCTAGGAATCAAAAGGCAGCCTGGGAAGGCAAAATCTAGGATTCCCGTTTTAGGTTGTATTTATTGGGAAGGAAAACTTTTAGACAATCTGGGTCCAATCAGCCAAACCCATGTAAAAGGGGTGATGTATAACACAATGAAATCTCGAAATCGGGCAGAATTCAAACTTTATGGCCCCTAGAACGGCAAAAACTGGGAAACAGTCATATGAGGCGGTGACTATTATTACTTAGGTCATATTTGATGGGTTAAAGTTTTCTTAGGCGAAGCACGTTCGTTCTCCCGGGCCCATGCATAAGTGTCACGACCCAAATCCGGTCGTGATGGCGCCCAACAATCAAGCTAGGCCAGCCAGACCAACCATTTTTGATTACATCGAATATCAATCCCAAATGGACAACCCAAGAAGAATATATGAGTTTAAGAACTCCAATAATAATAATAATAAACAAAATACTGACACTCCCAAAGATCCGGAGTCACAAGTCTAGAGCCTCTAACAAAACCCAACAAGAATAGAGAGTACTGTATAGAAATACTCAAGTCTGAATACAAAATACAAATAACAACTGGAAAGGAGAGGAGAAGCTAGGTTCTGCGAACGTAGGCAGCTACCTCAGCAACTCGGATAAATAATGATAAAAGCTGGAGTGCTCGTCTATCCCTCCTGTGTACCTGAATCTGCACACAAAGGTACAGGGAGTAGGGTGAGTACTAAGTACTCGGTGAGTAATAAATATATACAAGTAGCTGAAAGTAAGAAATCCACAAAATACCACATAATGAAGCTACACTACAGTCCGAATCTCCTACGAACTAGCATCAACAGTACAATTCAGCTACCACAGAGTAATTTAACAAATAACGATGCAATGCAATGCACATAACCGCTACGGCGTGTAGCCCGATCCAATTTAATGTCGACGGCGCTCACTGGGGGTGTATACAGACTCCGGAGGGGCTCCTACAGCCCAAGCACAATACTGTTGCGGCGTGCGGCCCGATCCTCATATCAACCACTGCGGCGTGCAGCCCGATCCATTCTCAGTCCACAATAAGCAAATAAGTCACAAAATAGTTCATTTTTTTCTTACTTCCAGTTTCCAGTTCATAATTTATGAAAAATACTTTAACTTTATTAAATTTGCAAAAGCCGGTGACTTAGCATTTCAAAAAGGTGATTTCAATTTCCAGGATTGAGATCAGTGATTTAAGCAATTATAGCTATCACATAAATATTGTCCTCTAAGGACGCTACAGATCGGCACAAGGCCCCAAACAAGGCTTACAGCCCACAAATATATCAAATACAGTGTATTTCCAACACTAATAACATATTATTCATTTCCGGGATGGACCAAGTCTCAATCCCCAGTCACGATCAATCCCGCACCTGTCACGGTGTGCGAGCCACGCCCTACTAGTGTCACAATGTGCTAAGTCGGGGTTTCGAACCCTCAGGCTACCATATACACAAACTACTGACCTCTAGCCGGTCGTAGACTCGTCCGCGATGCCTTTTCCTTTGAATTTTGCTGCCTCGTGTGTAGAATCTAGTCAAATAATAATAATTATATCAAATATGCGTCAAAGAATCATAATCCACTTCAATTTACATGAAATTCGCATAAATACACCAAGTTGGTAAAACCCGACCCCGAGCCCACTGATCAAAAAATTCTGAAATTAGAACCAACGCGACCCTCATCTTGCCACGAGTCCGTGCATATAAAATTTATCAAAATCGGAGTTCAAATGGCCTCCCAAAACTCAAAATCCCGTTTTCAATATCTACGCCACATTTCTTCAAGATTTCAACCCAATTTTATGAAGATTGATGTTAATTCTACCATAAAATTATGTTTTTGAGTCAAGAATCTTACCTCCGATGAATACCCGATGATTTCTCAGTGATTTCCTCGAGTTTTCTTCTTTCTAGGGCTCAAAATTGAGTTTTGGGTTAATGAACCCGTGAGCCTTCTTTTCTGTGATTTAATTCACTGTCAGACCTGTTTGCTCTACACGATCGTGACTCGCCTCACGCGATCGTGATGTTCAAAAATTCGGCCTCACGCGATCGCGATGTTCAAACATCCGGCTTCACGCGATCGCGTCTCTCTTCCTGCGATTGTGTAGCACAAATTTCCCTGGACCCCATTTCTCTTCTACGCGATCGCGTAGATGCTCATGCGATCGCGATGGCCACCCGGTTAACTCTACGCCATCGCGACTGGTGCTCCTGCGATCGCATTGGTCTAGCCCATAACCCTACGCGATCGCGTCCCCCTCCCTGCGATCGCGGAGAGCAAAATCCTGCTGCATTTATGACAGCAACCAGCCTTCTCATTTTTCCCAAAAATGGTCCGTTTGGACCCCCGGATTCATCCCGAGACCCCCGGGACCCCAACGAAAACCACCAACATACTCCAAAACATGATACGGACTTGTTCCAATCACAAAAACACCATCCTAAACATCAAAATCACCATTTACACACGAATTCAAGCCTAAGTTTCTTCAAAACTTTCAAAACTAACATTCAATCCAAAACCCGATCAAACGATGTCCGAATGACCTGAAAATTTGCGAACATATCCAAAATCACATAACGAAGCTACAGATATTTTCGGAATTCCATTCCGACCCCCGGATCAAAATATCACCTACCATCCGGTTTTCGCCAAAAATCAACATTCGCCAATTCAAGCCTAGAACTACAACGGACCTCCGAATTCAATTCCGATTGTTCTCCTAAGTCATAAATGATCCCCCGGAACTAGTCAAATCATCAGAATCCAGTTCCGAGCACTCTAACTCAATAGTCAACTCTTGGTTGACTTCCCATATTCAAGCTTTCTTCAAACATGCTATTTGCTTCATTTTCAATCCAAATCACTCCTAACTCACCCGATATACTCTAATACTAATATAAAAGCGTAAGATATGTAAATGCAAGGTAACAGGGTGGTAATTCCCGTAACGACGGGCCGGGTCATTACATTCTCCCCAACTTAAACAAACGCTCGTCCACGAGTGGGTTAAGAAACATACCTGGAGCGTCAAACAAGTGTGGATATCTGCTCCGCATCTCCTGCTCGGTCTCCCAAGTTGCTTCCTCCACGGGACGACCTCTCCACTGCACTTTCACTGAAGCTATATCCTTGGATCTCAGGTTACGAACCTGTCGACTCAAAATGGCTACCGGTTCCACATCACAAGTCAAGTCTTCATCTAACTGTATCGTGCTGAAGTCTAACACATGAGACGGGTCTCCGACATACTTCGGAGCATAGATACATGGAACACCGGGTGAACTCCCGACAAACTGGGTGGCAAAGCAAGCATATAGGCCACCTCCCCAACTTTTCTAAGCACCTCAAAAGGTCCAATAAACCTTGGGCTCAACTTCCCTTTCTTCCCAAACCTCATAACACCCTTCATAGGCGAAACCTTCAGCAACACCTTCTCACCTACCGAATAAGACACATCTCGGACCTTCCGGTCCGCATAACTCTTCTGACGCGACTGAGCTGTGCGAAGTCTCTCCTGAATCACCTTCACCTTTTCTAAGGCATCTTGGACTAACTCTGTCCCCAACAACCTAGCCTCGCCGGGCTCGAACCAACCGACTGGAGACCTACACCGCCTCCCATATAAAGCTTCATACGGTGCCATCTGAATGCTGGACTGATAGCTATTATGATAAGCAAACTCCGCCAAAGGCAAATAATGAGCCCACGAACCACCGAAATCAATGACACAAGCACGCAACATGTCCTCCAATATCTGAATAGTACGCTCAGACTGTCCATCCATCTGTTGATGAAATGCTGTGCTCAGCGCTACCTGTGAACCCAATTCTCGCTGAAATGTCCTCCAGAACTGAGAAGTGAACTGGGTATCTCTGTCTGATATAATAGAAATGGGAACTCCATGCAATCTCACTATCTCACGGATGAATATCTCGGCCAACCGCTCTGAGGAATAAGTAGTACACACTGGGATGAAGTGAGCTGACTTGGTCAACCTATCCACTACCACCCAAACTGAATCAAACTTCCTCGCTGTCCGAGGGAGTCCACTAACAAAGTCCATAGTAATCCTTTCCCACTTCCACTCAGGAATCTCAATACGCTGGAATACACCACCAGGTCTCTAATGCTCATACTTGACCTGCTGACAGTTTAGACACCGAGCCACATGGTTCACAATATCTTTCTTCATCTTTCTCCACCAGTAATGCTGCTTCAAATCCTGATACATCTTCGCGGCTCCTGGATGGATAGAATACCGCGAGCTGTGGGCCTCCTCCAATATCAATTCACGAAGGCCGTCAACATTGGGCACGCATATCCGGCCTTGCATCCGCAATACACCATCACTATCAATAGTGACATCTCTGGCATCATCATGCTGAACTCTGTCCTTAAGGACAAGTAAGTGTGGATCATCATACTGGCGCTCTCGAATACGATCATATAAAGAAGAACAAGCTACTACACAAGCCATCACCCGACTATGCTCAGAGATATCCAGCCTCACCATCTGATTAGCTAGCGCCTGAACATCAACTGCTAGGGGTCTCTCCCCAACAAGAATATACGCCAAACTGCCCATACTAATAGCCTTTCAGCTCAATGCATCAGCCACTACATTGGCTTTCCCGGGATGGTACAAGATAGTAATATCATAGTCTTTAAGTAATTCGAGCCATCTCCGCTGCCTCAAATTTAGATCTTTCTGCTTAAACAAATGCTGAAGTCTGCGGTGGTCTGTATATACATCACAAGATACACCATATAGGTAATGCCTCCAAATCTTCAAGGCATGAACAATAGCATCTAACTCCAAATCATGAACAGGGTAGTTCTTCTCGTGGGGCTTTAGCTGACGAGAAGCATATGCAATAACTCTACCCTCCTGCATCAACACACAACCGAGTCCAACTCTAGAAGCATCACAATACACCGTATATGACCATGAGGCTGATGGTAACACAAGTACTGGAGTGGTGGTCAAAGCTTCCTTGAGCTTCTGGAAGCTCTCCTCACATTCATCAGACCACACAAATGGAGCATTCTTCTGTGTCAGCTTAGTCAACGGTGAAGCAATAGATGAGAAATCCTGAACAAACCGACGATAATAGCCTGCCAAGCCGAGAAAACTCTGAATCTCTGTAGGTGAGGAAGGTCTGGGCCAATTCTGCACTGCCTCGACCTTCTGTGGATCAACCCTAATACCATCACTGGACACTACATGTCCCAGAAAACCCATAGTATCAAGCCAGAACTCACACTTAGTGAATTTCGCATAGAGCTTCTCTTCTCTCAACCTCTGCAATACCACCCTCAAGTGCTGTGCATGCTCCTCCTGACTGCGTGAATACACCAGAATATCATCAATAAACACAATCACAAAAGAATCAAGGTACGGCCTAAATACACTATTCATCAAGTGCATGAATGCAGCTGGGGCATTAGTCAGCCCGAAGGACATCACCAGGAACTCGTAGTGCCCATATCGTGTCCTGAATGCTGTCTTCATAATAGATGAGTCCCTGATCTTCAACTGATGATAGCCCGATCGAAGATCAATCTTAGAAAATACACTGGCTCCTTGGAGCTGATCAAATAGGTCTTCAATACGAGGCAATGGGTACTTATTCTTCACTGTTACCTTGTTCAGCTGCCTGTAATCAATGCACATTCTCATTGTGCCATCTTTCTTCTTCACGAACAACACCGGTGCACCCCAAGGTGACACACTCGGACGAATGAAACCCTTATCTAAGAGTTCCTGAAGTTGTTCTTTCAATTCTTTTAACTCCGCTGGTGCCATGCGATAGGGAGGAATAGAAATGGGCTGAGTGCCGGCACCAAGTCAATACCAAAGTCAATATCTCTGTCAGGCGGCATGCCTGGTAGGTCTGCTGGAAATACATCCGGAAACTCCCTCACAATGGGGACCGAATCAAGACCGGGTGTCTCGGCCTCAACATTTCTAATGAAGGCCAAATAAGATAAACAACCCTTGCCAATCATTCGTTGGGCCTTTATATAATAAATCACCCTGTCGGACACATAATCAGTCAAGCCACGCCACTCGATCCTCGGATTACCTGGAATAGCTAGTGTGACTGTCTTGGCATGACAATCCGGAATCGCATGGTAAGGAGATAGCCAATCCATGCACAGAATCACATCGAAATCTACCATGCCCAGTAGTAATAAATTAACTCGGGTCTCCAGACCCCCAATAGTAATAAGACAGGATCGATATACCTGATCCACAACAACAGTATCCCCTACTGGGGTAGACACATGTACGGGCAAAGCAAGAATACCACGGGTCATACCCAAATGATATGCAAAATAAGTAGAGACATAAGAATAGGTGGATCTGGGATCAAATAAGACAGAAGCATCCCTGTGGCAGACTGAGATAATACCTGAAATGACCGCATTTGAAGCACTAGCATCTTTCCTATCCGGAAGAGCATAGAAACGAGCCTGGCCTCCACCAGTACGATCCTCGCCCCTAGGGCGACCTCTGGATACCTGGCCACCAGTCCTAGCCGACTGTGCTGGCGCTGAAGAAACAGGAGTAGAAGACGAGGGTTGATCCCTCTGCTGAGACCGCTTACGAAGCCACTGAGGACACTCTCTCCTGATATGGCCCAAATCACCGCACTCAAAACAACGGCCCGAAGATGGAAGAAGGGGTTGTTGAGGACCCCTCGCTACAGACGAACCCTGTGCTGAGGAAGCAGGAGCAGAGCTCTGAGCTGGAAGAGCACTCAGTGCAGGCTGACTCTGCTGACGGCTCTGCTGACCCTGATAACCCTGATGGCCCTTACGACCACGATCTGATGAAACCCCACTGGACTCTACACGTCCAGACTGATGAGACCTGAAAGAACGACCTCTGCTATGCAGAGGTTGGCCCCTAGACGGAGCACCACTGTAACTGCCAGTACCACGAGGCCTCTTAGCCTCTCTCTCCTCCCGCTCTCTGCGGTGATCTGTCTCAATATGACGGGCAGCATCAACCACCTCCTCAAAGGTAACTGTCGAAACTCTCTCCCTGGTCATCAATATGCGGATGGGATAAATAAGGCCATCAATAAATCTCCTAATCCTCTCTCTGTCTGTAGGAACCATCCACATGGCATGACGGGCCAACTGTGTGAATCTCATCTCATACTGAGTAACCGTCATATCTCCCTGCTTCAACCACTCGAACTGACGTCACAGCTCCTCTCTCTGAGACTGAGGCACGTACTTCTCCAAAAATACTATGGAGAATTGCTGCCAAGTGAGGGGCACTGCCCCAACGGGCCTATGCCTCTCGAAATCCTCCCACCACTGAAATGTTGCACCTGTGAACTGAAAAGTGGTGAATGAAACACCGCTGGACTCTAGAATACACGCGGTGCGAAGCATGCGCTGACATCTGTCAAGAAAACCCTGGGCGTCCTCGCCCTCAGCACCACTGAATGTCGGAGGCTGTAGCCTCTCAAATCTCTCCAAATGACGCTGCTCATCGTCGGGCATAACTGGAACCATATATGCGGGAGCTGGTGCAACGGGCGCAACTGGCTGAACTGGATCGGGTGTGTGAGCCACGGGGGTCCGATTCCCTCCCCCTGCCTGTGAAGAAGATACTGCAGCAGTAGCTGCAACTACCTGTGCCAAGCTCGTGCACACCGATAAGATCTGAGCCAAGGTCTCCTGAAGACCTGGTATGACAATGGGCACTGTCGGTGCCTGAACCTGAGTTGCCGGAGCGTCTGCCGCTGGAATCTGGTCCTGAGTTTGGGCCACTGGTGTAGGAATCTGACCTTGAGTCTGGTCAGCTGGTGGGTCAGCAGGCACTGGCACTGCTGCCCTACCTCTACCACGACCACGGCCTCCGGGTGCCAATGGTGGTCGTCCGCCACGTCCGTTAGCTCGTGTTCTCGCCATCTGCGAGAGAATAGAATATGGAAAATTTTAATTTCATGATAACATAGATCGCACGATATGAATCCAAGAAAATGAGGTTTTTCCTAAAGTTTCTGTAGCCCTCCGAGGATAGATACGGACGTCTACGTACCGATCCGCGAAAGTCTACTAAACCGGCTCATGACTCGCGAGTCCTAATAAACCTAGAGCTCTGATACCAACTTGTCACGACCCAAATCCGGTCGTGATGGAGCCCAACAATCAAGCTAGGCCAGCCAGACCAACCATTTTTGATTACATCGAATATCAATCCCAAATGGACAACCCAAGAAGAATATATGAGTTTAAGAACTCCAATAATAATAATAATAAACAAAATATTGACACTCCCAAAGATCCGGAGTCACAAGTCTAGAGCCTCTAACAAAACCCAACAGGAATAGAGAGTACTGTATAGAAATACTCAAGTCCGAATACAAAATACAAATAACAACTGGAAAGGAGAGGAGAAGCTAGGTTCTGTGAACGTAGGCAGCTACCTCAGCAACTCGATATGACACTGCAAATGCTGGAAATGCCTGTCTACTGCTCCTGAGTACCTGAGTCTGCACACCAAAGGTGCAGGGAGTAGGGGTGAGTACTAAGTACTCGGTGAGTAATAAATATATACAAGTAGCTGAAAATAAGAAATTCACAGAATACCACAATATGAAGCTACACTACAGTCCGAATCTCCTACGAACTAGCATCAACAGTACAATTCAGCTACCACAGAGTAATTTAACAAATAAAGATGCAATGCAATGCACATAACCGCTACGTCGACGGCGCTCACTGGGGTGTGTACAGACCCCGGAGGGGCTCCTACAGCCCAAGCGCAATACTGCTGCGGCGTGCAGCCCGATCCTCATATCAACCACTGCGGCGTGCAGCCTGATCCCATGCTCAGTCCACAATAAGCAATTAAGTCACAAAACAGTTCATTTTTCTTAATTCCAGTTTCCAGTTCATAATTTATGAAAAATACTTTAACTTTATTAAATTTGCAAAAGCCGGTGACTTAGCATTTCAAAAAGGTGATTTCAATTTCCAGGATTGAGATCAGTGATTTAAGCAATTATAGCTATCACATAAATATTGTCCTCTAAGGACGCTACAGATCGGCACAAGGCCCCAAACAAGGCTTACAGCCCACAAATATATCAAATACAGTGTATTTCCAACACTAATAACATATTATTTATTTCCGGGATGGACCAAGTCTCAATCCCCAGTCACAATCAATTCCGCACCTGCCACGGTGTGCGAGCCACGCCCTACTAGCATCACAATGTGCTAAGCCGGGGTTTCGAACCCTCAGGCTACCATATACACAAACTACTGACCTCTAGCCGGTCGTAGACTCGTCCGCGATGCCTTTTCCTTTGAATTTTGCTGCCTCGTGTGTAGAATCTAGTCAAATAATAATAATTATATCAAATATGGGTCAAAGAATCATAACCCACTTCAATTTACATGAAATTCGCATAAATACACCAAGTTGGTAAAACCCGACCCCGAGCCCACTGCTCAAAAAATTCCGAAATTAGAACCAACGCGACCATCATCTCGCCACGAGTCCGTGCATATAAAATTTATCAAAATCGGAGTTCAAATGGCCTCCCAAAACTCAAAATCCCGTTTTCAATATCTAGGCCACATTTCTTCAAGATTTCAACCCAATTTTATGAAGATTCATGTTAATTCTACCATAAAATGATGTTTTTGAGTCAAGAATCTTACCTCCGACGAATACCCGATGATTTCTCAGTGATTTCCTCGAGTTTTCTTCTTTCTAGGGCTCAAAATTGAGTTTTGGGTTAATGAACCCGTGAGCCTTCTTTTCTGTGATTTAATTCACTGCCAGACCCGTTTTCTCTACGCAATCGCGATGTTCAAAAATTCGGCCTCACGCGATCGCGATGTTCAAACATCCGGCTTCACGCGATCGCGTCTCTCTTCCTGCGATCGCGTAGCACAAATTTCCCTGGACCCCATTTCTCTTCTACGCGATCGCGTAGATGCTCATGCGATCGCGATGGCCACCCGGTTAACTCTACGCCATCGCGACTGGTGCTCCTGCGATCGCATTGGTCTAGCCCATAACCCTACGCGATCGCGTCCCCCTCCCCGCGATCGCGGAGAGCAAAATCCTGCTGCATTTATGACAGCAACCAGCCTTCTCATTTTTCCCAAAAATGGTCCGTTTGGACCCCGGATTCATCCCGAGACCCCCGGGACCCCAACGAAAACCACCAACATACTCCAAAACATGATACGTACTTGTTCCAATCACGAAAACTCCATCATAAACATCAAAATCACCATTTACACACGAATTCAAGCCTAAGTTTCTTCAAAACTTTCAAAACTAACATTCAATCCAAAACCCGATCAAACGATGTCCGAATGACCTGAAAATTTGCAGACATATCCAAAATCACATAACGAAGCTACATATATTTTCGGAATTCCATTCCGACCCCCGGATCAAAATATCACCTACCATCCGGTTTTCGCCAAAAATCAACATTCGCCAATTCAAGCCTAGAACTACACCGGACCTCCGAATTCAATTCCGATTGTTCTCCTAAGTCATAAATGATCCCCCGAAACTAGTCGAATCATCAGAATCCGGTTCCGAGCACTCTAACTCAATAGTCAACTCTTGGTTGACTTCCCATATTCATGCTTTCTTCAAACATGCTATTTGCTTCATTTTCAATCCAAATCACTCCTAACTCACCCGATATACTCTAATACTAATATAAAAGCGAAAGATATGTAAATGCAAGGTAACGGGGTGGTAATTCCCGTAACGACGGGCCGGGTCGTTACAATAAGGCGAGGGCTATAGCATACGAAAAGCTGAGAATCGAGCGAAATTTAAGTTTTATGGCCCTAGAATGCCAAAATTCAAGTAACGGAAGAAGAGGTTGTGACTGTTGTTCCTTCGGTCATTTTTATGGCCTAGAAAAATTGTAGGCTATCTAGGCCTGGTCACCCGAGCCCATGCAAAAAGAATGGGTTAGCATACGAAATTTTGGGAATCGAGCGGAATTCAAGTTTTATAGCCCTAAAATGCTAAATTTGGGAATCGAGCTGGGACTTAGCTTGTTTTATAGGCCAGAAAAATTTAGGAAGTCCGAGTCCGGTCCCATGCATATTTCATCGGCTATACCACACGAAAATATGGCAATTGGACGGAATTCTAGTTTTATGGCCTTAAAACACTAAAAAATGAGTAACGGCCATGGCAAGGAAGTGACTATTGTTTCTTTAGATTATTTTTTATGGGCCAACAAAATTTGAGGCGATTCGGGTCCGGTCGGGTCCATGTAGAAGACCTAGGCTATTGTTACACCCTGTGATATTACATCAATACTACATTCCGTTGTATTATATTACGACGATGTTACCCTCTGCAGTAATATATTACGATTGATGTTACGCTTCACAATAATAAGTTACGACGATGTTGCACCCTCCAGTATTTTATGTTGTATTTGTCGTAAGGTAATTGACATCGGGTCAAGGGAAATATTATTTGGGGATTGTAAGGATTATGTTATTTCACAAGTTATTAGTAAATACATGAAGGCGAAATGGGGAGCAAGTATAAGAAAAACAAATTTTGTCAAAATTTGGCATTTTGGTATAAAATACGGTTCGAGCTAAAATACCCGATATTTATGGAATAATGCCATACAAAGTACTACATAACCATCATACAAAAATATAATTCAGAGTAATTTTCAATTATGTGGATAATTAGTTAAATTACGATATTACCGGTTAACTAATAAGTGGATAAAAATTAACATCCCACCCCACGTGGCAAGAAGGGACGAAATTGGAACTGACTAATAGTCACTTTTGCCAAATGGCTAAATGATGGGAGTGACCAAGTTTTAAGTTCTTAGCAAACCAAGGATATGAAAAACCATATTCTGTATTTTGGTTTTCAAAACCAAAAGATATTAGAAACAGAATCTTTTATCCAACATTAAAATTCCATAAGGAAAGTCTTGTTACAATTAAAATGGGTCAAAAAGATAAGAACAAAATAACGTTAGAAAATGCTTCATTCTTGGTTTGGAATCTAGGAACAGAAGACGTTCATCAATTCAACAAAGTAAGAGGCTGGAAATTTTGTTCACTTTGTTCAAAGAAGCAGAAGCTGCAACGTCCAGGCACTTCCACGCTAAAAACAGAAGATGTTTTCGTTCATCAGCTTCCAATGATTCAGAAGCCAACGGGATAATTATTCGGAGTTAGTTCCTACTCCGGGTATGTTAAGGCTATCCCTTCTTTTTTTTGGCATGGTTCAAATTATACCGAAGAAACGAGCAAATACACAATTTTTATAAATTACTCTATTCATAAAAATAGTAGGTGTCTATATTCTTGATTCCCCCTCAGAATTATTATTATCTTCTGTTCATGGGTCTCAGAATAATACGCAATTTGAAAAGTTTATCCGGAAGGAATATCGAGATTATTATATATTTTTTATGAATTTCACTCATTTATACATGTGCATTGACCCATGACAGATGGCGTTATATACACGTATATACGTAAATATATGTATATGAGATATGGGAAAAGTTTACGGTGTTATATACGTACCACCACCTGATCAGCTAGTATATGATGATGATGTGGCCCATAGTGGATGAAATATGATTCAAACGGTGTTGTATACGCGTATATATGTATATGTATATGTATATATATGGGAAGAGGTTATGGAGTTATATACGCACCACCACCTGATCAGCTAGTATACGTTGTTGATTTTGCTCACATCGGCCGATATGATATGACGGGATACCCTCTGATGATGTTATGAGACATATACCTATGCACGACATGACATTCATACACATATGCTTGACGCTAAAAGTATTTCATGATTTACAGAGTTATTCAGACTTACAGGTTGAGTCAAGTACTCTATATTTTTTCATGTCTGATATGTACTTATTTATGTGCCTTATATACTCGGTACATTTTTTGTACTAACGTCCCTTTTGCCTGGAGACGCTGCATTTTATGCCCACGGTTCTCGATACACAGGTCGAGAGCCCTCTAAGTAGGCTATCAGCTCAGCGGAAGATGTTTGGTATGCTCCGTTAGCTTCGGAGTTGATCGTTTGACTGGTATGATTTAGACGTGTATTATTTGGTATGGCAGGACCCTGTCTCGGCCTTTATGGTATTTATGTACTCTTAGAGGCTTGTAGCCATAAACCGTGTACGTGAAAAGATTGTACAACCTTGTCGGTCTTTGTCTTGAGTTATAAATAATTATGTTGGCCTATTAGGCCCGTATGTCATGTGTATATGATAATGTAATGAGAAAGAAGGGGATGATGTTACACCTCACAATATTACTTCAATATTATGTTCTACAGTATTATATTACCACGATGTTACTATATGCAGTAATATATTACGATTAATGTTATGCTTTACAGTATTAAGTTACGATGATGTTGCAACCTGCAGTATTTTATGTTGTATTTGTCGTAAGGTAATTGACATCAGTCTAAGGAAAAGATTATTTGGGGATTATAAGGATTATGTTATTTCACAAGTGATTACTAAATTTATGAAGATGAAAGGGGGAGCAAGTCTAAGAAAAACTAATTTTGTCAAAGTTTGTCATTTTGGGATAAAAACGGCCCGAGCTAAAATACCCAATATTTATAGATTAGTGTCATACGTGGAACTATATGGTCATTCGAGTAATTTTAAGTTATGTGGGTAATTAGTTAATTACCAAATAATAAAATATTATCCGATTAACTAATAAGTAAATAAAAATTAATATTCCACCTGCATCCCACATGACAAGAAGTAACGAAATTGGAAGTCATTAATGTTTTACTCAAAATGTTACTGAGCATTTATGAATTCAAAACAATCAATGTAAATGGAGGGCCAATCATAGCAAGTCGTAACATATCCAAAATCTAACAAGGGAAAAGATAATGGAAATATTTATATTAGTAACAGAAAATATCGGTGATCTTTATTCATGATAATAGAGTAGTCTGCCTCCCCATGGAGAGGTTCAAAACTTTACAATCATGTTTCATTCGATCTACCCTCTTTCTGCCCTTTGTCTTGGGTTCTCACTCTGTGTTTTACTCTGTATTTTTAGAGTCCCCTTGGGGAGGGAATGGAACACCCTTTTTCTGGCTCCCTCTTTGGTATTTATAGATATTATTGTATGAGTTGACCTTTTGGGGTCGGGCCTACGTTAGGAGGTTATTTCGGACATATCAGATGACTCGTGACCTCAATAGCCGTTTTAGGCGGATACGGAAAACTTCTTTAATTAGAAGTGATCATAGCGCTTATTACGCTTACATTAGTCAAAAGGAACGATTAGTCTTGTTAATTGTTGTAGAATCGAATTATGACCCATACAGTTAACCCCTTCACTTATCATGGTCGCCTCGAGGTCGAACCTGATGAGCGGATTTCAGCGGATGAGGAGTAGACCTTTTTCGGGCGAGATGGGGAATGGCGACTGGTTGTGTCGATATCATGGTATCTCTTCCCCTCTTCCCCTCACATAATAAAGGTCCGATCTCGTATACTAGTATTACTGGCACAGGGGAACAATCGGTACGCCGCAATGTGAATTAGGATTCGTACAGTCCCCACGAATTTTGAGGGTGTAGGATTTAACCTGCCCTTTGTGGTAAATCATTCGTTTTTCCGTAATGAGCGAGGCAGCGATCGTGACTGGGCGAATACTTTATGACTTTAATCGTGGTGACGCCCGTTTCGGTAGAATCGAACCGTTTTTTTGACAGTTGGATTATGCATTTAATAGCACACGTCGGTTTTCCCGAAAATCGATTTAGTTGCCTATAAGACGGTTTGGGATACTTGATTCCTAATATTCTCTGATTCATTTGCAGATCTTATCTCTTGTGAGCTTTTAGGATTCTTTCTTCTTTTCGAAAAGTTCTTCATCGTTCGTAGTTGAATCCAATACCCTACTTTAGTCTTTAAGAAACTTGATCAATGGCTGGCTCTTCCTCCTGTAAAATTCTTTCGACGGTGGTGCCGGTTAGTCTTCCAGTGATTGAAGGCATGTCTCCGGTGCTGGGGGATGACAGGCAAAATGAAGTTGAGAGAGCTCCACTGGTAGATGAAATACTTCCCGCAGCTGGGAGCCTGGCGGTGGATTTCACCGTCGATGGTGGGGATGACCCGGTGGATGAGGCCCGTTGATGGGGGAGGTGGGTATGACCCAATTACGGGAACAAAGACTCGTGCCTTCTCATTCTAACATCATGCTCGCCTGACCAGATGAGAGGGTCCATACCAACCATGCTGGGTACTGTGTTATTTACGCATACCCTCTTAGGCGCCCACTCCCCAATTTGGTGGTTGACTTTTGTCGATACTGTAACGTGTGCCCGGGGCAGCTCACCCCTGTCACGACCCCAAATCCGGTCGTGATGGCGCCCAGCACATTGCTAAGCCAGCCTGACCAATCCATATCAACCACGGAGCAAGAAGCTCTCTTTAACCCATTTAAGCAAAGTAATTGACGAAATAAAAGCAATACATGTAACGAAAACGGGGAACCAAGTCCCATAATACATCAACTCCCATAGACCAAGGGTCAAGAGTCATGAGCCTCTACTGAACATGAGTGTATAAAGGTTTACAAAATACCAAGTGCGGAAAGAAATGTCAATACAAAATCAAAAGACAGTAGGAAGGAATATCGGGTCCTGCGGACTCTGCAGCTACCTCGAATATCCACAAACGTCGCCTCGCACAGCTACTGGATCACTGCTGAGAGGTACCTGGATCCGCACACAAGGTGCGGGGAGTAAAATGAGTAATGCCGGACTCAATGGTAATAAACAAGTGTAGGTAAGACGCAGATAAGAAATCCGCAATAAAGCACTATGTAAAGCTATAATCGAATACCCTGTCACAGAATCAATCTTCACCGTACCTGTTCCAACAAATACCAATAAATAGCATAACAACTAGCAGATGTAGCTAAATGCAATGCAATGCATGATATGACCGCTACGGCGCGTAGCACGACTCCAATTTTGGGTACCCGTGCTCACTGTGGGGGTTCAGACTCCGGAGGGGCTCCTACAGCCCAAGCACATCTCATAGAGATATTCCTGCAGCGTGCATTCCGATCCAACATATATCTCGCTGCGGCGCGCAACCCGATCCACTACTAGTCGACTAATATGCAGATACAGCCTCGCAGGCTCAAAAGTAGTTTTTGAAAACTCTTTTATCATTTTTCAGTTGGAAAACAGTAATATCAAGTTCCAGAGATTGGAATTAGCATAATAACAAAAATAGATGCGGACTAGTAGTAAACTAGCATGTCTATATGATAAGACAATGATAACGATCCTCGCGGGATCCAATAACTGGCTCACGGCCCACATGTATAATCAACCGCCCAAGAAGGGGGTTCCTCGGCTCAAGAGTGGCCATTATCACAATATATATATATGCAACCATCCGAGAAGGAGGTTCGACGGCTCTAGAATAGCCAATAATACAATATCAACAGGTCGGACTAATATATAGTCTCCAGATCATGATCGACCCCGCACTCTCAAGAGTGTGCGTGTCTCGCCGCTATACAGCGTCACAAAGTGGTATACCGGGGTTTCGAACCCGCCGGTCATCACCCACATCTATTACTCACCTCAATACAGCGCGACGACTATTCCGCAATGCCCTTGCCACGAGAATCAAGCTCCGCACGCGTAGAATCTGATCAAATAGAGTAGAAATACAACAAATTAGGCCAATGGGACTACACCCAATCAATACAACTCAATTTACATCAAAATTCCCAAAGTTGTCAAAACCCGACTTTCGGTACGCTTATCGAAAAATCACGAAAGTCACATATTCGGAACCCTCATCTCAATACGAGTCTAAGCATATCAATTTTACCAAATTCGGACTCCATTTGCCCATTCAAAACCTTGATTTTCTAAAGTCCAAGCCTAGGGCTAAATCCTCCATAAATTACCCCAAATTCCTCCATTTTCATGATATAATTGCATAATATTACCAATACTAATCATAGTTTAAGTCCATAGATGATTACCTCGATGATTTCCCTTGAATTTCTCTTCAAAATCGCCCAAATCGCCTCTAAAGCCGAGACCCAAAATGTGTGAAATGTTCTGAAATTTTTCTAACTTCGGATACACTTACTTACAGCGATTTTCGCTTCTGCGGAATATTTTCCGCTCCTATGCACCCGTATCCGCGACCAAAGGGTCGCTTCAGCGGTTCCAGGCCTAGCCGGCCATTTCCGCTTCTGCGATATACGGACCGCCTCTGCGCGTCCGCTTCTGCGGAGATTCTCTCGCTCCTGCGGGTTTTCCCGCTTCTGCAACTAGGCGTCCGCTTCTGCGGCCGCTTCTGCGGACACGCTCCTGCGTCCAAAATTCCGCAGGAGCGGAAACAACAGAAGCAGGATCCCAACCTGCAATTTTTCCACAATTTTCTCCCGTTTAACCATCCGAAAACACCCCGAGGCCCCCGGGACCTCATCCAAACATACCAACACATCTTAATACCTCATTCGAACTTGATCCAATCCTCAAAACACGTCTAACAACATCAAAACCCATAATTCGCATCGAATTCAAGCCTAAATTCATTAAAACATTCCAAATTACACATTCAATCAAAAACCCGACCAAACGACGTCCGAATGACCTGAAATTTTGCAGGCACATCCAAAATCACCTAACGAAGCTACTGCAACTGTCGGAAATTCCATTCCGACCCTCGGATCAAAATCTCACCTACCGTTCGGATTTCGTCAAAATTAAACCTTAGCCAATTCAAGCCTATTTCTACACCGGGCCTCCAAATTCAATTCCGATCGCTCCCCTAAGTCACAATTCACCTCCCAGAACTAACCGAATCATCAGAATCCGATTCCGAGCCCTCTAATCAAATAGTCAACTCCGGGTTGACTTTCCTTATTCAAGTTTATTTCCCAAAGGCTATATGCCTCATTTTCAATCCAATTCACTCCTAACTCACCCGATAGAACTTAACATTGATATAAAATCATAAAACATGTATTTACAACATAACGAGGTGGTAATTCTCGTGACGACGGGCCGGGTTGTCACATTCTCCCCCTCTTAAGCAAACGCTCGTCCTCGAGCGGGTCAAGAAACATACCTGAAGTCTCAAACAAGTGAGGATATCTGCTCTGCATCTCCCGCTCGGTCTCCCAAGTGGCCTCCTCCACGGGTCGACCTCTCCACTGAACCTTAACTGATGCAATCTCCTTAGACCTCAATTTTCTCACCCGACGTCCCAAAATGGCAATAGGCTCCACATCATAGGATAGATCACCATCAAGCTGAATGGTGCTGAAATCTAATACATGAGACGGATCTCCAATGTACTTCCGGAGCATAGACACATGGAATACTGGATGAACGCTGGATAAGCTGCGTGGCAATGCCAACTCATATGCCACCTCTCCAACTCTCCTAAGTATCTCAAAAGGACCAATGTACCTGGGACTCAACTTCCCTTTCTTCCCGAACCTCATGACACCCTTCATAGGTGAAACCTTCAACAATACTCTGTCACCAACCATGAAAGACAACTCTCGAACTCTACGGTCCGCATAACTCTTCCGACGAGACTGTGCTGTACGAAGCCTCTCCTGGATCAACTTTGCTCTATCCAGAGCATCCTGGACTAACTCAGTCCCTATCAATCTAACCTCACCAGGCTCAAACCATCCCACGGGGGATCTACACCGTCTGCCATACAATGCCTCATACGGGGCCATCTGAATACTCGACTGATAACTGTTGTTGTAGGCAAACTCGGCAAGTGGTAGGAACTCATCCCACGAACCACCAAAATCAATCACACAAGCTCGCAACATATCCTCCAAGATCCGAATAGTGCGCTCAGACTGTCCGTCTGTCTGGGGGTGAAATGCTGTACTCAACTCAACCCGCGTACCCATCTCTCGCTGAAATGCTCTCCAAAACTGAGAAGTGAACTGAGTACCCCTGTCGGATATGATAGACACCGGGACTCCATGCAACCGAACAATCTCTCGAATAAAGATCGATGCCAACCGCTCCGATGAGTAGGTAGTACTAACTGGAATGAAGTGAGCTGACTTGGTCAGTCTATCCACAATCACCCATACAGAATCAAACTTCCTCGCCGTCCGAGGGAGTCCAGTAACAAAGTCCATTGTGATCCTCTCCCATTTCCACTCAGGAATAACAATGCGCTGAAATACACCACCGGGCCTCTGGTGCTCGTACTTAACCTGCTGACAGTTGAGGCACCGTGCTACATGTCTGACAATGTCCATTTTCATCTTTCTCCACCAATAGTGCTGTTTCAAATCTTGATACATCTTAGCGGCTCCTGGATGGATAGAATACCGCGAGCTATGGGCCTCCTCCAGAATCAACTCACGAAGGCCATCAACATTGGGCACGCATATCCGGCCCTGCATCCTCAATACGCCATCACTATCAATGGTGACATCTCTAGCATCATCATGCTGAACTCTGTCCCTCAGGACAGCCAAATGTGGATCATCATACCGGTGCTCACGAATACGATCATATAGAGATGACCGAGATACAACACAAGCCAATACCCTGCTGGGCTCCGAAATATCTAACCTCACTAGCACCTGAACATCATGAGCAAATGGCCTCTCCTCAGCCGGAATATATGCCAAGCTCCCCATACCGACCGCCTTCCGGCTCAAAGCATCGGCCACCACATTGGCCTTCCCCGGATGATATAATATAGTAATGTCATAATCCTTCGGCAACTCTAGCCATCTCCGCTGTCTCAAATTAAGGTCTTTCTGTTTGAACAAGTGCTGAAGACTACGATGGTCGGTATAAACCTCACAAGACACACCGTACAAATAGTGCCTCCAAATCTTCAAGGCATGAACAATGGCGGCTAGCTCCAAGTCATGAACAGGATAGTTCTTCTCATGCGGCTTCAACTGCCGAGAAGCATAAGCAATTACCTTTCCTTCCTGCATCAACACACAACCTATCCCCACTCTCGAGGCATCACAATAAACGGTATATGAACCCGAAGTTGATGGCAATACTAACACTGGAGCTGTGGTCAAAGCTGTCTTGAGCTTCTGAAAGCTCTCCTCGCACTCATCCGACCACACGAATGGTGCACCCTTCCGGGTCAATTTAGTCAATGAAGAAGCAATGGATGAAAATCCCTGAACAAACCGGCGATAATATCCCGCCAAACCAAGAAAACTCCTGATCTCTGTAGCTGAGGACGGTCTAGGCCAACTCTGCACCGCCTCTATCTTTTTCTGATCAACCTGAATACCATCACGAGACACCACATGTCCCATAAATGCTACGGACTCGAGCCAAAACTCGCACTTGGAGAATTTAGCATATAGCTTCTCCTCCCTCAATCTCTGCAACACAATACTCAAATGCTGAGCATGCTCCTCCTGACTACGGGAGTAGACTAGAATGTCATCAATGAACACAATCACAAATGAATCCAAATAAGGCCTGAACACACTGTTCATCAGATGCATAAATGCCGCTGGGGCGTTGGTCAACCCAAACGACATCACAAGGAACTCATAATGACCATATCGGGTCCTGAATGCAGTCTTCATAATATCCGAGTCCCCGATCTTCAGCTGATGATAGCCCGAACGAAGATCGATCTTAGAAAACACCCTCGCACCCTGTAACTGATCAAACAAATCATCTATGCGCGGTAGAGGGTACTTGTTCTTCACTGTTACTTTGTTCAATTATCGATAATCAATACACATTCGCATGGAACCATCTTTCTTTTTAACAAATAATACCGGCGCACCCCACGGAGACACACTAGGGCGGATGAAACCCTTATCCAGAAGTTCTTGAAGTTGCTCTTTCAGTTCTTTCAACTCGACTGGTGCCATTCGATAAGGAGGAATGGATATGGGCTGAGTGCCCGGCACCAAGTCAATGCCAAAATCAATATCCCTGTCCGGCGGCATGCCCGGCAGGTCTGAGGGGAATACATCTGGGAAGTCCCTCACAACAGGTACAGAATCAATGTTAGGAGACTCAGCTCCCACATCTCTCACAAAAGCTAAGTACGATAAACACCCTTTTTCAACCATTTTCTGAGCTTTTAGGAATGAAATAACACGGCTAGGGACGAAATCGGTCGAACCCCGCCACTCAATCTGAGAAATACCAGGAATGGCCAATGTAACTGTCTTAGCATGACAGTCTAATATAGCGTGGTACGGAGACAACCGATCCATACCCAATATAACATCAAAGTCCACCATCTCCAACAATAATAAATCTGCCTGGGTCTCCAGACCCCAATAGATATAACACATGATCTATAGACATGATCCACAACAATCGTATCACCCACGGGGTGGATACATGAATAGGTAAATCAAGACTACCATGAGTCGCACCTAAATGAGGTGCAAAATAAGAGGACACGTATGAATATGTGGACCCTTGATCAAATAGAACAGAGGCATCTCTGTGACAGACATAAATGATACCTGTGATCACTGCATCGGAGGCAACTGCATCACGCCTGTCAGGAAGTGCATAGAATCGTGCCTAGCCTCCACCAGATCTCTCCTCACCCCTGGGGCGACCACGAGAAGACTGACCTCCCCCTCTACTAGACTGAGATGGTGCTGAAGATGAGGGCTGATCCCTCTGCTGAGTCCTGTCCCTACGGAGTCGAGGGCACTGCCTCCTCGTGTGGCCAAACTCACCACACTCATAACATGCACCTGGTGCTGGAGAAGGGGACTGAAGGGAACCCCTCGCCGCAGAAGAACCCTGGGCTAATAAAGTAGGTGCTACACCCTGGGCTGGAAGGGCACTAAGTGATGACTGACCTACTGAAACCCATGTCGACCACGACCGTAAGAACCTCCGCTCTACTCTGGGCGGCCTGAATGAGAAGGTCTAGATGAGCGACCTCTGCTCTGCTGGGAATGCCCTCTAGATGGAGCACCACTGAAACTGCCAGAACCACGAGGCCAGAACTCGCTCGCTGGTCATAAGAATACGGATAGAGTAGTTGAGGCCATCAATGAACCTCCTGATCCTCTCCCTCTCAGTGGGGATCATCCATGTGGCATGCCTAGCCAACTGAGTGAATCTAAGCTCATACTGAGTCACAGACATGTCGCCCTGAATCAACCACTCGAACCGGCGACGTAGCTCCTCGCGACGAGACCGAGGTACATATTTCTCTAGAAAGAGAGTAGAGAACTGCTGCCATGTGAGAGGTGCTGCTCTGCAGGCCTACGCCTCTCAAACTCCTCCCACCAATCAAATGCGGGACCAATGAACTGAAATGTAGTAAATGAAACTCCGCCGGACTCAAGAATACCAGCCGTACGCAACGATCTTCCGACATTTATCCAAGAAACCCCGGGCATCCTCTCCTCAACGCCACCGAAACGGGGTGGTCGAAGTCTACCAAATGTCTCAAGACGACGCCGCTCGTCTTCGGGCATAACCCGAACCATATGCTCGGGAGCTGAGCCGGTGCAGCTGGAGGAATAACCGGTGCAACCACCTGAGCGGGGACCGCCTCTGGCGTCCGAAGTCCCCGAACAACCGGGTCAGGTGTGCGAGCTGCAGGGGTCTGCTGACCACCCCCCGACTGAGATGTCGCTACAGTAGCGGTAGCCGAAACTACCCGAGCCAAACCGGAACACACCGATAATATCCGAGCAAGCAGTCTCCCGAAGACCATGGATAGCAATAGATATAGTCCGGCCCCGAACCGGGACTCGCCGGAGCTTCAACCACCGGGGTCGCTCTCGAATCGGTACAACAGGCGGGTCGGCCGGCACCGCCTCGGCCGCCCTACCTCTACCTCTAGCACGACCGCGCCCACGGCCTCAACAGGTGGCAACGGAGGTCGTCCACCTCGTCCCGATGCTCGCGTTCTCGCCATCTGCGAGAGAATAGAATATAGAAGTTCAGTTCTCAGAATGACAAGATCGCACGATAGAGTTCAAGAAAAGTGAAGTTTTCCTAAAGGTTCGCAGCCTCCCGAGGATAAGTATAGGCGTCCCCGTACCGATCCACAAGACTCTACTAACCGGCTCAAGACTCATGAGGCCTAGTAAACCTAGGCTTTGATACCAACTTGTCACGACCCCAAATCCGGTCGTGATGGCGCCCAGCACATTGCTAAGCCAGCCTGACCAATCCATATCAACCACGGAGCAAGAAGCTCTCTTTAACCCATTTAAGCAAAGTAATTGACGAAATAAAAGCAATACATGTAACGAAAACGGGGAACCAAGTCCCATAATACATCAACTCCCATAGACCAAGGGTCAAGAGTCATGAGCCTCTACTGAACATGAGTGTATAAAGGTTTACAAAATACCAAGCGCGGAAAGAAATGTCAATACAAAATCAAAAGACAGTAGGAAGGAATATCGGGTCCTGCGGACTCTGCAGCTACCTCGAATATCCACAAACGTCGCCTCGCACAGATACTGGATCACTGCTGAGAGGTACCTGGATCTGCACACAAGGTGCAGGGAGTAAAATGAGTACTGCCAGACTCAGTGGTAATAAACAAGGGTAAGACAACGCAGATAAGAAATCCGCAATAAAGCACTATGTAAAGCTATAATCGGCTACCCTGTCATAGAATCAATCTTCACTGTACCTGTTCCAACAAATACCAATAAATAGCATAACACCTAGCAGATGTAGCTAAATGCAATGCAATGCATGATATGACCGCTACGGCGCGTAGCCCGACTCCAATTTTTGGGTACCCGTGCTCACTGTGGGGGTTCAGACTCCGGAGGGGCTCCTACAGCCCAAGCACATCTCATAGAGATATCCTTGCGGCGTGCAGTCCGATCCAACATATATCTCGCTGCGGCGTGCAGCCCGATCCACTACTAGTCAGCTAATATGCAGATACAGCCTCGCAGGCTCAAAAGTAGTTTTTGAAAACTCTTTTATCATTTTTCAGTTGGAAAACAGTAATGTCAAGTTCCAGAGATTGGAATTGGCAACATAACAAAAATAGCTGCGGACTAGTAGTAAACTAGCATGTCTATATGATAAGACAATGATAACGATCCTCGCGGGATCCAATAACCGGCTCACGGCCCACATGTATAATCAACCGCCCAAGAAGGGGGTTCCTCGGCTCAAGAGTGGCCATTATCACAATATATATATATATATGCAACCATCCGAGAAGGAGGTTCAACAGGTTGGACTAATATATAGTCTCCAATTCATGATCGACCCCGCACTCTCGAGAGTGTGCGTGTCTCGCCGCTATACAGCGTCACAAAGTGGTATACCGGGGTTTCGAACCCGCTGGTCATCACCCACATCTATTACTCACCTCAATACAGCGCGACGACTATTCCGCAATGCTCTTGCCATGAGAATCAAGCTCCGCACGCGTAGAATCTGATCCAATACAGTAGAAATACAACAAATTAGGCCAATGGGACTACACCCAATCAATACAACTCAATTTACATCAAAATTCCCAAAGTTGTCAAAACCCGACTTTCGGTACGCTTATCGAAAAATCACGAAAGTCATATATTCGGAACCCTCATCTCAATACGAGTCTAAGCATATCAATTTTACCAAATTCGGACTCCATTTGCCCATTCAAAACCCTGATTTTCTAAAGTCCAAGCCTAGGGCTAAATCCTCCATAAATTACCCCAAATTCCTCCATTTTCATGATATAATTACATAATATTACCAATACTAATCATAGTTTAAGTCCATAGATGATTACCTGATGATTTCCCTTGAATTTCTCTTCAAAATGGCCCAAATCGCCTCTAAAGCCGAGACCCAAAATGTGTGAAATGTTCTGAAATTTTTCTAACTTCTGATGCACTTACTTACAGCGATTTTCGCTTCTGCGGAATATTAAGCGGGCCCGCTTCTGCGAAGAAGCTTTCGCTTCTGCGGACACATCCGCCTCTGTGCATCATTGACCGCTTCTGCGGTCTCGCCCAAACGGTAAAATGTCCGCTTCTGCGGACCATGCCCAATTTCTCCCCTCCGCTTCTGCGATCACTGGCTCGCACCGGCGACCCCGCTTCAGCGGAATGGCTTCCGCTTCTGCGTAACCAGCCGCTCCTGCGCATCTCGTCCGCTTCTGCGGACACGCTCCTGCGTCCAAAATTCCGCAGGAGCGGAAACAACAGAAGCAGGATCCCAACCTGCAATTTTTCCACAATTTTCTCCCGTTTAACCATCCGAAAATACCCCGAGGCCCTCCGGACCTCATCCAAACATACCAACACATCTTAATACCTCATTCGAACTTGCTCCAATCCTCAAAACACGTCTAACAACATCAAAACCCATAATTCGCATCGAATTCAAGCCTAAATTCCTTAAAACATTCCAAATTACACATTCAATCAAAAACCCGACCAAACGACGTCCGAATGACCTCAAATTTTGCAGGCACATCCAAAATCACCTAACGAAGCTACTGCAACTGTCGGAATTCCATTCCGACCCCCGGATCAAAATCTCACCTACCGTTCGGATTTCGCCAAAATTCAACCTTAGCCAATTCAAGCCTATTTCTACACCGGCCTCCAAATTCAATTCCGATCGCTCCCCTAAGTCACAAATCACCTCCCGGAACTAACCGAATCATCCGAATCCGATTCCGAGCCCTCTAACCAAATAGTCAACTCCGGGTTGACTTTCCTTATTCAAGTTTCTTTCCCAAAGGCTATATGCCTCATTTTCAATCCAATTCACTCCTAACTCACCCGATAGAACTTAACATTGATATAAAATCATAAAACGTGTATTTACAACATAACGGGGTGGTAATTCTCATGACGACGGGCCGGGTCGTCACAACCCCGTCTCTATACAAACTCCTGGCGATGTTTTTAAAGTTTGCGGAGTTAGCCGGAAGGACTATCACGCTCCAACATGAGCTTGCTCTATACTCTCCTCAGCGAGTGCGATGGGGTATGCTTCGGATGAGCCCACATGGTTTGAAGGGGTTGATGGCTGCTTTAGACGACGAGGTCGAACCTCGCCCGTTTGAACAATTATTTATATTCGGACCGAGCACCAGGTGGCACCCTCTCCAAGATTCCCCGGAGACTTGGAATTACGGACGTAAGTTGTCCTTCTAAAGCAGTAGGATTGATTCTCTTCCTCTCTTATGTTTGGATAATCACTGTTTTCGTTATGAGCCTCTACTGAACATTAGTCATGAGTGTATAGAGGTTTACAAAATACCAAGTGCGGAAAGAAATGTCAATACAAAATCAAAAGACAGTAGGAAGGAATATCGGGTCCTGCGGACTCTGCAGCTACCTCGAATATCCACAAACGTCGCCTCGCACAGCCACTGGATCACTGCTGAGAGGTACCTGGATCTGCACACAAGGTGCAGGGAGTAAAATGAGTACTGCCAGACTCAGTGGTAATAAACAAGGGTAAGATAGCGCAGATAAGAAATCCGTAATAAAGCACTATGTAAAGCTATAATCAGCTACCCTGTCATAGAATCAATCTTCACTGTACCTGTTCCAACAAATACCAATAAATAGCATAACAGCTAGCAGATGTAGCTAAATGCAATGCAATGCATGATATGACCGCTACGGCGCGTAGCCCGACTCCAATTTTTGGGTACCCATGCTCACTGTGGGGGTTCAGACTCCGGAGGGGCTCCTACAGCCCAAGCACATCTCATAGAGATATCCCTGCGGCGTGCAGTCCGATCCAACATATATCTCGCCGCGGCGTGCAGCCCGATCCACTACTAGTCAGCTAATATGCAGATACAGCCTCACAGGCTCAAAAGTAGTTTTTGAAAACATCTTTTATCATTTTTCAGTTGAAAACAGTAATATCAAGTTCCAGAGATTGGAATTAGCATAATAACAAAAATAGCTGCTGACTAGTAGTAAACTAGCATGTCTATATGATAAGACAATGATAACGATCCTCGCGGGATCCAATAACTGGCTCACGGCCCACATGTATAATCAACCGCCCAAGAAGGGGGTTCCTCGGCTCAAGAGTGGCCATTATCACAATATATATATATATGCAACCATCCGAGAAGGAGGTTCGACGGCTCGAGAATAGCCAATAATACAATATCAACAGGTCGGACTAATATATAGTCTCCAGTTCATGATCGACCCCGCACTCTCAAGAGTGTGCGTGTCTCGCCGCTATACAGCGTCACAAAGTGGTATACCGGGGTTTCGAACCCGCTGGTCATCACCCACATCTATTACTCACCTCAATACAGCGCGACGACTATTCCGCAATGCTCTTGCCACGAGAATCAAGCTCCGCACGCATAGAATCGGATCCAATACAGTAGAAATACAACAAATTAGGCCAATGGGACTACACCCAATCAATACAACTCAATTTACATCAAACTTCCCAAAGTTGTCAAAACCCGACTTTCGGTACGCTTATCGAAAAATCACGAAAGTCACATATTCGGAACCCTCATCTCAATACGAGTCTAAGCATATCAATTTACCAAATTCGGACTCCATTTGCCCATTCAAAACCCTGATTTTCTAAAGTCCAAGCCTAGGGCTAAATCCTCCATAAATTACCCCAAATTCCTCCATTTTCATGATATAATTACATAATATTACCAATACTAATCATAGTTTAAGTCCATAGATGATTACCTGGATGATTTCCCTTGAATTTCTCTTCAAAATGGCCCAAATCGCCTCTAAAGCCGAGACCCAAAATGTGTGAAATGTTCTGAAATTTTTCTAACTTCTGATACACTTACTTACGAGCGATTTTCGCTTCGCGGAATATTAGCGGGCCCGCTTCGCGAAGAAGCTTTCGCTTCGCGGACACATCCGCCTCTCGCACATCATTGACCGCTCGCGGTCTCGCCCAAACGGTAAAATGTCCGCTCCTCTGTGGACCATGCCCAATTTCTCCCCTCCGCTTCTCGATCACCGGCTCGCACCGGCCGACCCCGCTTCAGCCGGAATGGCTTCCGCTTCTCGCGTAACCAGCTGCTCCCGCGCATCTCGTCCACTTCTGCGGACACGCTCCCGCGTCCAAAATTCCGCAGGAGCGGAAACAACAGAAGCAGGATCCCAACCCGCAATTTTTCCACAATTTTCTCCCGTTTAACCATCCGAAAATACCCCGAGGCCCTCCGGACCTCATCCAAACATACCAACACATCTTAATACCTCATTCGAACTTGCTCCAATCCTCAAAACACGTCTAACAACATCAAAACCCATAATTCGCATCGAATTCAAGCCTAAATTCCTTAAAACATTCCAAATTACACATTCAATCAAAAACCCGACCAAACGACGTCCGAATGACCCGAAATTTTGCAGGCACATCCAAAATCACCTAACGGAGCTACTGCAACTGTCGGAATTCCATTCCGACTCCCGGATAAAAATCTCACCTACCGTTCGGATTTCGCCAAAGTTCAACCTTAGCCAATTCAAGCCTATTTCTACACCGGCCTCCAAATTCAATTCCGATCGCTCCCCTAAGTCACAAATCACCTCCCGAAACTAACCGAATCATCAGAATCCGATTCTGAGCCCTCTAACCAAATAGTCAACTCCGGGTTGGCTTTCCTTATTCAAGTTTCTTTCCCAAAGGCTATATGCCTCATTTTCAATCCAATTCACTCCTAACTCACCCGATAGAACTTAACATTGATATAAAATCATAAAACGTGTATTTACAACATAACGGGGTGGTAATTCTCATGACGACGAGCCGGGTCGTCACAACCCCGTCTCTATACAAACTCCTGGCGATGTTTTTAAAGTTTGCGGAGTTAGCCGGAAGGACTATCACGCTCCAACATGAGCTTGCTCTATACTCTCCTCAGCGAGTGCGATGGGGTATGCTTCGGATGAGCCCACATGGTTTGAAGGGGTTGATGGCTGCTTTAGACGACGAGGTCGAACCTCGCCCGTTTGAACAATTATTTATATTCGGACCGAGCACCAGGTGGCACCCTCTCCAAGATTCCCCGGAGACTTGGAATTACGGACGTAAGTTGTCCTTCTTAAGCAGTAGGATTGATTCTCTTCCTCTCTTATGTTTGGATAATCACTGTTTTCGTTATAGTTTCTGTAGCTGATAGGTCGCCTCCGTCTTTGTTCACCGGGCTGTGTGGGTGGCTCGAAGCCGCTGTTCTGCACACCGAGGGGGTCTGCTCGTGGCCGTCTTTTTGGGGGAAGTATGGTCGGGGACCAACTGTAGGTAAGAGGTTTATCTTCTTCGTGTGTGGTTTATTTTGAATCTAATACAACCTGGGGGTGACCTGGTCCTTTGTCTGCAGGGAGAGTATAGCGAGGCAGAGCCCCTCAATTGGCGTTTCGGCGGCCTTGTGCGATTGCAAGGTTCTTTGCTTCACCGGTACCATGTCGGGTGCCCAGGGCTGCATCGATCGAGTCTTCCACGGTGCCGTCCCCTTCACGTCCTTTGTTTTGTGGCGAAGGTCCGTCGGGGACCATTCGCCCTCGAGACGGCTCGTCTTCTTGTGATGAGGAAGAGAGACCTTTGGTCAGGCGCATGATTATTTCCCCTCCGGCTCCGTCAGTGGCAGTTCGACCCGTTCCTTCTATTATGATAAATGTGGATTCCCCCCTTCTGGGGCGAGGAAGGATGCGGATGTGGCGCATACTCCAGACGACAGGCCAGGACAAAATGAGGCTCGGGCTTGAGAGGTTCGAGAGGGAAGTGTCGCCCCTACTGCTTAGTCTTCAACCCATATGGTCGAGTTGGGGAAACCTTCTCGGGTGGTCGTGGACCTTGGTAGCTAGAGTACTCCTTCGACGGAGGTGGCGGCGGTGGGAGAGGGTTTTACGTCTGATTCTGACTTGGACTCTAAGGACGTCCGCATGTTTCGTGATTGGATCACGAATGCGGCGGTCCATCCGGGCGGGAGGCTGCGTGTTCTTGAAATTCCTGTGAGCGAGAATTCGTTCTTGTTGGACTCTTTTTTGGTGTCACAGCTTGGTCAGCTATGTTCTGCGGTTGAGAACGACGAATCGTTGAGGGGGGTGCCAGATGTTGGTTTGATGAACGAGGTAGCAGTGATGCGAATGAGGGCACGTATTCGGGGGTGACCGCTTGTTTGTTTGCTTATTTATTCCCCTATTCTTACAAGATTCTGTATCCCTGTCTGACCTCTCGATCTTTGTTTTGCAGGTGTTTCTGTTGCAGGGGAGAGTCTTCGTCGGGCCAATGTTCGGTGCGAAGTACTTTTACGCGTGCTTGACAGGTGTCATCGTTACCGGAACAAGTGTAGGGAGCTGAGTGAGCGTATAAGGACTGATCCCCGTAACCGGGCGTTAGTTGAAGAGTTGGCGTGGAGGGAGTTGCAGGCGAACCAAGCGCTTGGTCGCATAAGAGCCTTGGAGGATCAGTTGCGTCGGAAGGAAAACTCGAGGCTGGGCGGAGGGCTTCGATAGAGTGTGAGCGTTTATGCTTGACCAAGGTGATGGAGGTTACCTTAGAATGGAGTGGGAAAGTTGTTGTGCTGGAAGGAGAAGTGGCCTCTTTAAAGCGAAGATTGGCTGAAGCCTCGACCTGGGCGGACAAATTGCAAGGTGTTATCCGTGCTAATGATTCCCAGTTCTCGTTGGTGAGAGCCGCTGCTGCCTTCAGGGAGAGTAGCCTTGAAGACCAGATTAGGGTTCTAGAGCGGGGCGCTCAGGATGCAGCGGGGCAAATCGCGCTTCTGGAGGAAGAGAACAGGCGCATATAAGAGCAATCCGCTTTTATGGGTGGTTCCCGTGAGGTTTGGGTTTATGCCAAGGCCCATCGGGACGTATACAAGCACTTGTTTGAGGCAGGCATCATTTCCGAAACGGTTTTCAAGGGAGCACGCCAGAGGGCGCGGGAGGCTCGCTGGAATGCGGTTTCGATGCTGCAATGCTTGGTATTAATGATGGCACTACTGGGAGTGTGGCGGGAGCTGGCAATGGTCGGGAAATTGTGGGTAGTGGAGCAGGCGGAACGGGTGGTGAAGCGGCCGGGACAGGAGATGGTGCGGCTGGAGCCGGCGATGGTGTGGATGGTCCTGAGTGAAAAAGAGTTATATTTTCTCTTTTCTAGTGGTTGTTGTCGTATGTTGTTGTTTCTTTTTTTGTTGTTGTTGTTTCATTTCGTTTTGTTTCCTTTTTGGATAATGTTTGGTTTGGTGTGGACAGGCGTGGCCCGTGATTGTTCCTTTGAATCAAGGGGGAGCTCCCCTTTTCGCATTGCTCAATTTGTGCTCCCCCCCCCCCTTTTTCTTTTTTATTGGGGGAAGATGACGATATGTCTCTTCGAAGGCGATTTTTTCTGATTATAATCATGCTCTAGGTGTGACTGGACATTTATGTGGGTAGTAGGGACGTGCGCCTTGCACCTTAGTTTACTCGCCAATTTATCGGCGGAGATAGGCAACCCGGATCTTAGTTCGGCCGCATTTGAAGTTATTCGGCTAGGGCGCATGGCCTAAGTCAGATTTTAACTGTAATCAGATTGATTCGGCGAAGGCGCATGAACTGAGTCCCAGTACAATTGTCGTTGAACATTCCTTGATTAATTTGAGTTGAGGGCGCATAGCCCGAGTTCTAATTCAACTATGGTTGAATTAATTCGGCGAAGGCTCATGCCCTGAGTCCCAGTTCAACTATCGTTGAACATTTGTTGATTAATTTTAGTCGAGGGCTCATAGCTCAAGTACTGATTCAACTATGGTTGAATTAATTCGGCGAAGGCTCATGGCCTGAGTCCCAGTTCAACAGTCGTTGAACTTTCGTTGAATAATTAAAGTCGAGGACGCACAACCCAGGTATTGATTCAACTATGGTTGAATTAATTCAGTGAAGGCTCATGGCCCGAGTCCCAGTTCAACTATCATTGAACGTTCATTGATTAATTTGAGTCGATGGCGCATAGACCGAGTACTGATTCAACTATGGTTGACTTAATTCGGGGAAGGCTCATGGCCTGAGTCCCAGTTCAACTGTCATTGAACATTCGTTGATTAATTTGAGTCGAGGGCGCACAGCCCGAGTACTGATTCAATAATGGTTGAATTAATTCGGCTAAGGCTCATGGCCTAAGTCCCAGTTCAACTGTCGTTGAACATTCGTTGATTAATTTGAGTCGAGGGCGCATAGCCCGAGTACTGATTCAACTATGGTTGAATTATTCTGTGAAGGCTCATGGCTTGAGTCCCAGTTTAACCTTCGTTGAACATTCGTTGATTAATTTGAGTCGAGGGCGCATAGCCCGAGTACTGATTAAACTATGGTTGAATTAATTCGGCGAAGGCTCATGGCTCGAGTCCCAGTTCAACTGTCGTTGAACATTCATTGATTCATTTGAGTCGAGGGCGCATAGCCCGAGTACTGATTCAACTATGGTTGAATTAATTCGGCGAAGGTCATGGCCTGAGTCCCAGTTCAACAGTCGTTGAACATTCGTTGATTAATTTGAGTTGAGGGCGCATAGCCCGAGTACTGATTCAACTATGGTTGAATTAATTCGGCGAAAACGCATGGCCTGAGTCCCAGTTCAACTGTCATTGAACATTGGTTGATTAATTTGAGTCGAGGGCGCATAGCCCGAGTACTGATTCAACTATGGTTGAATTAATTCGGCGAAGGATCATGGCCTGAGTCCCAGTTGAACTGTCGTTGAACAATCATTGATAAATTTGAGTCGAGGGCTCATAGCTCGAGTATTGATTCAACTATGGTTGAATTAATTAGGCGAAGGCTCATGGCCTGAATCCTAGTTATACTGTCGTTGAACATGTGTTGATTAATTTGAGTCGAGGGTACATAGCCCGAGTACTGATTCAACTGTGGTTGAATTAATTCGGCGAAGGTTCATGGTCCGAGTCCCAGTTCAACTGTCGTTGAACATTTGTTGATTAATATGAGTCGAGGGCGCATAGCCCGAGTACTAATTCAACTATGATTGAACTAATTCGGCGAAGGCTCATAGCCCGAGTCCTAGTTCAATTGACGTTGAACATTCGTTGATTAATTTGAGTCGAGGGCACATAGCCCGAGTACTGATTCAACTGTGGTTGAATTATTTCGGCGAAGGCTCATGGCCCGAGTCCCAGTTCAACTGTCGTTGAACATTCATTGATTAACTTGAGTCGAGGGTGCATAGCCCGAGTTCTTGCGTGTGGACGAGATGAATCAGGCTTGCTCTGATTGGGTTATTTTTCCTTTTCTCGGTGTTTTCCCTTTGTTTCTCATTTCAGGAAGAGCTACGCGATCTTACTAGGAAATCTGACATATGGCGCCAAATTGTTTGACTCAAAATGTTACTGAGCATTTATGAATTCAAAACAAGCAATGTAAATGGAGGGCCAATCATAGCAAGTCGTAACACATCTAAAATCTAACAAGGGAAAAGATAATGAAAATATTTATATTAGTAACAGAAAATATCGGTGTTCTTTATTCATGATAATATAGTAGTATGCCTCCCCATGGGAAGGTTCAGATCTTTACAATCATGTTTCATTCGATCTACCTTCTTTCTGCCCTTTGTCTGGGGTTCTCACTCTATGTTTTACTCTGTATTTTTAGAGTCCCCGTTGAGAGGGAGTGGAACCCCTTTTTCTTGCTCCCCTTTGGTATTTATAGATATTGTTGTATGAGTTGACCTTTTGGGGTCGGGCCCACGTTAGGAGGTTATTTCGGACGTATCAGATGAGTCGTGACCTTAATAGCCTGTTTTAGGCGGATACGGAAAGCTTCCTTAATTAGAAGTGATCATGACGCTTATTACGCTTATATTTGTCAAAAAGAACTATTAGTCTTGTTGATTGTTATAGAAAGGAATTATGACCCGTACAACTAATAATCACTTTTGCCAAATGGCTAAATGGTGGGAGTGACTAAGCTTTAAGGTCTTAGCAAACCAAGGATATGAGAAACCATATTCTGTATTTTGGTTTTCAAAACCAAAAGATATTAGAAACAGAATCTTTGTCCAACATTAAAAATCCATAAGCAAAGTCTTGTTACAATTAAAATGGGTCAAAAAGATAAGAACAAAATAACGTTAGAAAAGGCTTCATTCTTGGTTTGGAAATATAAGAACAGAAGACGTTCATCAATTCAACAAAGTAAGAGGCTGGAAATTTTGTTCACTTTTGTTCAAAGAAGCAGAAGCTGCAACGTCCAGGCACTTCCACGCTAAAAACAGAAGATGTTTTCGTTCATCAGCTTCCAATGATTCGAAGCTTAATCCGATTTTTGGGTCCTAAATTCAATCCACGAAGGTTTCCAACGGGATAACCATTCAGAGTTGTTCCTACTCCAAGTATGTTGAGGCTATCCTTTCTTTCTTTTCGCATGGTCCAAATTGCACTGAAAAGACGAGCAAATATAGAGTTTCTATAAATTACTCTATTCGTAAAAATAGTGGGTGTGTCCATATTCTTGATTCCCCATGAGAATTATTATTATTTTTTGTTCATGGATCTCAGAATAATACAACAACAACAACAACCACCCAGTATAATACCACTTAGTGGGGTCTGGGGAGGGTATTGTGTACGCAGGCCTTACCCCTACCCTGGGGTAGAGAGGTTGTTTCCAAATACACCCTCGACATCCTTCCCTCCAAGAACTTCCCACCTTGCTCTTGTGGAGACTCGAACTCACAACCTCTTTGTTGGAAGTGAAGGTTACTTACCATCAGAGCAACCCCTCTTGTCGGATCTCAGAATAATACGCAATTGAAAAAGTTTATCCGGAAGGAATATCAAGATTATTATGTATTTCTTATGCATTTCACTCATTTATACATGTGCATTGACCCATGATCAGATGACGTTATGTACGCGTATATATGTAAACATATGTATATGGGATATGGGAAAAGGTTACGACGTTATATATGCACCACCACCTGATCAGATGGTATATGATGATAATGTTGCCCACAGTGGCTGAAATATGATTTAAACAGCGTTATATACGTGTATATATGTATGTATATGTATATAGGATATGGGAAGAGGTTATGGTTTTATATACGCATCACCACCTGATCAGCTAGTATACGTTGATGATTTTGCCCACAGTTGCCGATATGGTATAATGGGATGACCTTAGAGGCTGATGATGTTATGAGACATGTAGATATGCACGACATGACATTCATACGCATGTGCATGACGCTAAAAGTATTTCATGATTTATAGAGTTATTCAAACTTACAAGTTAAGTCAAGTACTCTATATTTCTTCATGTCCGATATGTACTTATTTATGTGCCTTACATATTCGGTACATTTTTTGTACTAACGTCCCTTTTGCCTGGGGACGTTGAATTCTATGCCCACATGTCTCGATAGACAAGTCGAGCCCTCCAAGTAGGCTATCAGCTTAGCGGAAGATGTTGGTGTGCTCTATTTGCTTCAGAGTTGATCGTTTGGCTTGTATGATTTAGACGTATATTGTTTTATATGGCGGGACTCTGTCTCCACCTTTATGAAATTTATGTACTCTTAGAGGCTTGTAGACATATACCGTGTACGTGAAAGATTGTACAACCTTGTTGGCCTTTATCTTGAGTTATAAATAATTCTGTTGACATATTAGGCCTGTATGTCACGTGTATATAATAATGTAATAAGAAAGATATATTTTGGTACTCGGTTGAGTAAGGTACCGGGTACCCGTGGCTAGAGTTGTCAATATAGGCTCGGTCGGGCTAGCCCAACCCAGCCCACGTGGGCTTTAGTAGTTGACGGGCTGGGCTGGGCTTGCCCACCATTTTGATGAGCCTTATAATGGTGAGCCCACCCTAATCTTATGTGGGCCACGGGCCCCCACGGGCCGTCCCTCATTTAAAAAAATATAATTTTATATTTTTTCTTTAAGTTTTGACCTAAAAAAAGATAATTGTTTAAAAGTTAAACGAAACTTAATAAATTTTTATATTGTTCCAATATATCACAATAAATACAAAAAAAAAAAAAAAAGATAAGACTATATTTCATTCATTGAAAGTCAAAACTTAAAACAAACTATTCAAGAGAACGTTCATGATGCTTATGAGATATCTAACACATCATCTTCATCAAACACAATTGAATCGCTTGTGACAAGGTTGTCTTAACATCTTCACTTTCTCCTACAATTCATATGCAATATTAAATAGCTAAATATTAAAAATTAATAATATTTAAGAATATTATCAGTTTGAGTTCGGGAAAACTTGTGCGGCCAATTTCGAGTAGTAACAAGTGTTTGGATATTTTCATAATAAATGCAACTTCTGTACTTTGTAAGAACACTCCACCAATGCTAAATATTTATTCTGATGGTATAATGTTAATAAGAATGCAAAGTACATCACGCACAATCATTGAATTGAAAGATCGGGATATTTTCTTGAATGGTCCTTCCAATTTATGATAACATTATCTCTTGAAACTTCTCATGATCAAGTTTTGGTTCCTCTTAGTAAAGATCCAATTTTGACTTTTCATCTCTAAAGGCAGTATATATTTTATTTTTTATATATTTTATTAGGCCCACGGGCCGGCCCGACCCAGCCTCAGTCAAGCCTCACGGGCCACGGGCTTACTCGGGCCGGGCTTAAAAGTCGCATTTTTAAACGGGATTCAAAAATTCTAGCACAACCCTGCTAAATCACGGGCTAGGCTGGGCTGGCCCAATGGGCCAAGCCCATATTGATGGCTCTACCCGTGGCAGCCCAACGATCTGGGTCGTGATAGCTATAGTACACGATAATGCTAAAAAATGAGTAACGGTTATGGCGAGGCAGTAACCAATGTTCCTTAGGTCAATTTTGATGGGCCGGTAAAACTTCATGAAATCCTCTTATGGTCCTCGGGGTCCACGTAGAAGGAATGAGATATAGCACAAGAAAATCTGGTAACCAGGAGGAATTCCTGTTATATGGCCATATAATGCCAAAAACCGAGTAAAGGTCGTGGCGAGACATTGACAAGTGTTCCTTAGGTTATTTTTTATATGCCGGGAAAATTTTAGACAACTCGGGTTCGGTTGCCCGGGCTCATGCAAAAGACCTGGGCTATAGCATACGAAAATATGTGAATCTAGCAGAATTCTAGTTTTATGGACATAGAACGCAAAACAAAAGAGTACTGGTCATGTCAAGGAAGTGACTATTGTTCCTAAGGTCATTTTTTATGGTTCAAAAAATTATAGGTGATTCAGATCCTGTGGCTCGGGTCCATGCAGAAGGCGAAGACCATAGCACACGAATATTTAGGAATCGGGCGGAATTTAACTTTTATTGCTCGAAAACGCCAAAAATGAGTAACGATTATGGCGAGGCGGTGACTGTTGTTCATTACGTCATTTTTCATGGGCGGCAAAATTAAAGGCAATCCGAGTTCCGTCTCTCGGGCCCATGCAGTAGGCGTGGGCTATAAAACACGAAAAGCTAGGAATCGACGGAATTCTAATTTTATGGCCCTAAAATGCCAAAAAATGAGTAATGAACTTGGTTATGCAGTGACTATATTTCCTTAGGACATTCTTGATGGGTTGGAAAAATTTAAGGTG